>VUYV01000456.1:428594-489593 GCA_008711295.1 Anarhynchus alexandrinus
TTTTTTTGCTTTTCAATGCGCAGCACGTAGTCACAAGTAGGTAATCGGAAAAGGCGGAGTTCTTTCACCCACAGATCACACTGTTCATGGAGTGGGGGCAGAATGAGCACCGCTAGCTATGGCAGCACATCTGTGTGTCTATATATGTACATATATATACATAGACACCACATACATGTATGTAAAGACATATCTATGTTCCTAATGGCAACCCTACAGCGGCCTTCCAGGGATTGCCGCCTCCAGAGTCCCTGTGATTATCTACACATGGGTGCAGGCCACACCGTGACCTCACTGAATTGCAGCAGATGGGAATGTCGATATACATAATTAACTAACTATTGACCTTTAGTCCTGAGCTATTTTCGGCAACTAGTCTGGCTGGACAGGGTAGGTCACTAGCACATAGCTCCCAGGGCTCGTCGTCGGAGGTGATACTCCTCTGTGTGAAGAGCATGAAAGTCCACAGAGATTCAGCAGGTGATTCTGGAGTTCGAAGGGTTGGGGCTTAGGTGACCCATCGCGTAATAAGCGTGGCAGAAACCCCCCGTGATAAGAAGTGCTTTAAAGCCCGTTTCTGCTGTTGCCACCGTCAGCAGCCAGTCCAGCCAAAGGTGCTGCTGCGGGGGCGTTACAAACGGGGGGCGTGCCAGAAGCTACAGGGTGCTGAAGGCTTTGATGGCTTCTTTTCCTGGGTGGTGAAGGCTTTGATGGCTTCTTTTCCCGGCCTCTTCAGACCAAGGCTTGCGTGGGAGCGCCGTCTGAGCTGCAGGCTAGCCGGATCCTCCTCTCCGTTGCGTTCACCCATCGCGTTGCCTCTTCTTTGCCCCGTTCTGGCCCAAGGCTGCCCGTGTTTCTTCTTTCCTGAGGCACCTCTCTGCCCGATAGCTGCTGTGTCTGAGTCGGTGAACCCAGACGGGCTGTGGGGGCCGGTGGGCGTCAGCTGCATGCTCCTCTGCTCCTGGGGCTGCCAGAACAGCCTTACTGGGCTCCTGGCAGCAGCTTGCGTTTTGCTGTGCTCTTCTCCTGCCGGTGAGTTGTGCATCGTCCTTAGGGGCTCATCCTACCCGACGGATGTCCCTCCGGCAGCGGGAGCGAGGGAAGCGACTGGCATGAAACAAGCTCAGTAAAAGAAGCGGTTAGTTTTACCTCACCGCGCTGTCCTAGCCTGATCTGCAGTGCGTAAATAGTTTCAGCGTGTCCAGAGGAGAGCCACGAGGATGATGCGAGGGCTGGAGCACCTCTCCTATGAGGAGAGGCTGAAAGAGTTGGGGCTGTTCAGCCTGGAGAAGAGAAGGCTCCGGGGAGATCTTCTTGCGGCCTTCCAGTCCCTAAAGGGGCTACAGGAGAGCTGGGGAAGGACTTTTTACTGGGGCATGGAGTGATAGGACGGAGGGGGAATGGCTTCAAACTGGAAGAGGGCAGGTTTAGATTGAACATGAGGAAGAAGTTTTTCCCTTTGAGGGTGGTGAGGCACTGTCCCAGGTTGCCCAGAGAGGTTGTTGAGGCCCCATCCCTGGAGGTGTTCAAGGCCAGGCTGGAGGTGGCCTTGGGCAGCCTGGTGTGGTGGGAGGTGTCCCTGCCTATGGCAGGGGGGGTTGGAACTCGATGATCTTCAAGGTCCTTTCCAACCTCAACCATTCTATGATTCTATGAACAAAAAGCACGGGAGGAAAGGATGACGGACTGAGGTACTGGTGGCTCACTGAACCATGGTGGTTGGTGGTAGCCACAGCTTACGTTAGCTCAAACCGAGGGGGGGACGTAACTTCCTCCAATGTTTTGTTGTTCCGCTGTGTGGTGCCTTTCCAAGTGTGTTAACTTCTGTTCATATTTCGGTTGTGTTTGCGTTATGTATAGAGATGGAGCAAAGGACCTCCTGTACTGAAGCAAGAAGAGAGGAGGAAAAGGAAACGTGTGGGGTTTTTGCGAGCTCTCTGGAACAGCGCTGGCATCTAGAAATGGAATAGCAAGCTTGAAATGCAAATGAAATTCCACAGCTCCTTGTTTGTCCCAGCCTCTTGATTTCCCAAGTGGCGAGACTTTGACACTGTCTTGGTGGCAGGCAATTGGATCAAGAAGCCAGTAACACGGTTGCAGAAGGGAAATTTTGAATCGTTGAATCTACTCATCTGTTATTAGTCTGTCACATCATATATACCGCTGTCTTTTTTTCAAAAGCGTTATTGCTAAAGTGAAGGAGTAGAGAGACTGGATTCATTCTAAGCAGGTTACCTTCTGTGATTTGCTCGGAACAGAAAACCTGAGACAGATTTATTAATTGATTTGTGACTTCAGTTCCAACAATATATGGCTCTGTTTCCATGGCAGAATGCAGCATGCTGTTTTACTGGTTCAATATTTTGTTTTTAGAAGATTGCTAAATATGTCTTTTTAAATAATTCATTATTTAAGTCTTACTAATTTTCATTTGCATAATTATAGCAGCAGATTATAGTGTGTCAGGTCTTTCAATAACTTGTCAGTCTTTCTTTAGAAAAAAGTAATTACTGCACAAACTCGTTTTAAAAGATGGGATTTGAAGTCGGAGATGTACCTGCTTTCAGGAGAGGTTAAGCGTCAAATAGAGAGAAAATTTCCAAGTAATACCCGAATTCGCCTCGCTGTATGGTCAGCATTGTATATCATTAGCATGTGCAAGTGGTGTAAAATGGGAAGAACCATGGTTTCCAGGATAAAGCCAAAAATTGATCTTGAAGTCTTTTATGACTGTAACAAACCAAATGACATAGTTCAGTTGGCTTTCTTGCCCAAGGTTGTTCTCTTGGGTTTTGTTCTCTGTGTGTGTCTAGCTGGGCAGGATGGCAAATAAGTTACAGTGTCCCACTACGGATCAAGAGGTGTGTGGTTGAGTCTTGCCCTCAACTCTTGCAGACCCAGCTGTAAGTGGATACCTGTTTTTTTCAGGCTCAGTGCACCTGAGGCCTCCCAATGAGAGGGCAGATACACCGCTCGCTGTAGTGCTGTTGGCCAGCGAAACAAAACCTGAACAGATGGGTCCTGTGAATTGGAAGGTGACGGTTGTATCTGTATATATAAAATTGCACGTGTCCCCGAGTATACCCATCTTCTCCCGCAAAGAAAGAAGAGTATGTTGTGTGACAAAGCAGCTCGCTTCTGCTGTAAGAGTATAAAAGCCTGCAGTGGCCTTGTTTTTAAACATACCATCGGAGCTTTTAATCAATGAAATATGGAATTGAAGAGACCCGAGACAGAGCGTGTGTGTGTTGTGCCGTGACCAGAGATGGTCAAAGCAGCGGCAGCTGAGCTGGCTGAGCCGAGGTCTCTCCTGGCCTGGCTTTGTGCAGCCCAGCATGGTGTTGGCCCTTCTGTTGTTAGGCTGATTGCGTTGTTCCTTCCTGGGTTTCGGGCTTGGCTTTGTAGATCAAAAGAGCTGTAAACCTTTGCTTGAATTCTGAAATGCAAGCAGTGTTTTGCGGCGGTGGGCGAGCGGCACAGCATATCCAACCAACAGCTGTGGAACGTGGGAGAACCAGGTTCAAAGATTCTCTGTTGCGAGGTTATCGGCGCAGGTCTCCTCCTTGCCAAAACCTCTAGGAAGAGTCAAGAAGTTTCTGTTAGTGACCCACAGAATATTGAGGCAGAAAAGGCCTATAATAGTAGCTCATGGAGTCCCAACTCGGAGACGATGATTGTTCATACCATATGGATTTTAGAGGCTTCTCTATCGACTGTTAAACATGCCGAGAGCTTAGCTTTATCTTTTTGAGTTAGTTCAGCTGAATTCTTCACTTATTCTATTTCTAGTCTCTCTCTCTTGTTGGGTCTATGAATGTGACTGCTGCCACACCTCTTCTCCAAGTCGGTGGGGGACCCTGCCAGAGCAAGAGCAGGATGAAAGGGCTCGCAAAGCACAAAGAGTACTTCAGGGAAAGGTCTGGTTTGGCAGATGGTGCTCATGTGCATATGCTAGTACGGAAAATGAGCCCCAAATCGCGTCTGAGTTACTGAATTACTGACGGTTCTGTTGTGAAAAAAAAAAACCCAACCAAAAACCCCAAGCCTCTAATCTCTTGTCATCATCCTAAGTGGAAGGATTAGCTATTATAGGGTAGCTAAATTCCGACTAGTCTATACGCACACCTCCATCTAATTATTCTAATTACTGTAGCATTGCTCATTTCCTGAGCTATTGTTTGGTGCAGTGTTTGACAGCGGGCAGGTTCCGCTCCAGAGATGGCTGCGTTCGACCTTGGGGGAGAACGTTTGTTCCGATTACTGCTTTTCCAAGGATGAGGCTGTGTGACCTCCCTTTTTAGCATTTCACAGTCAAGCTACTTCCTTGCAACGAGCCCTTGGGTGTCTGATAGAGTGATACCTGGCTCCGTGTGCCGCGTTTAACCCTGGAGGCGATTGCTGTGTACACCAAACTCTTCCGACTGGTGACTGGCCGCCTGTGTGTTTGTTTTCGTTTCGCTGCAGGCGGGAAGTCCAACCTCCATCTCTGCCCCTCACGGCTTCTCTCGGACTTCCGTGACGCCATCCAACCAGGACATCTGCAGGTAAAGCGCGTTGTTTGCATGGCTGCAGTGAGGTTCAAATTAAGCAAAGCCAAAACTTGAGAAAGCACGCGTGTGGGGAAGGAAGCGACGGGGGGGGTCCCGTTTGAAGCGCCCCCTTTGTTTGACTCGACTGCTGTCTAACACTGCTTCGTTGAATCCCACTGACTGTTCGGCCCCGCTGTGTTTGCCATTCCCACACTAGCCGTAATTCTCATTTCTTCACTTTTAATTATACGTGTTCTCTTACGTAATTGTTTTTTTTTTACTTTCTGTGCTTTTATTCCACTGTTCTGCATGCAGTTCCAGTGCAGTGTTTTCTGAGTGTTGTCATCACAGTCCAGTGCAGTCCGCTGTTGTCCTGAAAAATCCTCACTGCCAGAGCCCTCTGACACAAGGGGTCACTGTGACAGTAATCTGTCAGGACACGTTACACGCAGCAAAGAGGCACTGCCGCGGGCAGGATCGGGGCCAGGCACTCAGGTCTGCTAAGAACGCAAAGCCCACCCGCCCTCTGAAATTCTCCAAGTCTCTCAATGACGTGGACCAGAAGGCGCAGAGCACCAGTGAGGGCTTTGACTATGCGGAGCGAACGCGCTCGGAAGGCAAATTGATGATCCCGACTCAAGAGCAGTGTTTAAGGATTAACAAGTTTCACCTCAAAGAGAGGAAACCGCTAAGTCTCAGGCCTCTTTCTTTTAGCAATTCTAAGCACTCCTTCATCCCTTCCCTTTCCAACTACTCGGGCGCATCGGGAGGAGCAGAGAACAACAGCGCTGTGCACATCCCCTTGCTGGAGGACAAAGTGGACCATGACAACTCGAGGAGCAAAAAACTGCTGCGTTACCTTTTTTCCTTCTCCCACACCTCCAGCACCAGCAGCCTGCATAAGTTCCACGAACTGGAGAGCTATTCCAGTCACTTCCAAGCTGAGAAATCCTCCAGCGTGCTGGTGGAAAGCACGGACTTCTGCTCGGACGACATGGGAGACGACGACGTCTTTGAGGACAGCGCCTCGGTGAAACCGAAATCAAAAGAGCAGCGGGCGCCGCTCTGCTCGGTTGAGAAGGACAGTGACCTTGACTGCCCTTCCCCCCTCTCAGAAAAGCTCCCCCCTCTCTCCCCGGTGTCCACATCGGGGGACACCTGCAGGTTGGTTTAGCAGAGAACCGCCCGCCTCCGAGCCCTCCCATGTGCAGTGGTGACCGTCCTGCTTTTCCCCTGCCCCTGTGCTGTGTCTGTCTTTCCTGCCGCCCTGTGTCGCCTTGCTTTAACGCGCGCGCTCTGAAGCATGCAGCCTCCTCTCTGCTCTCCTCCACCACCCCCCCCCGAGGCGCCTAACGAGGCCACTAAGCAAAAGAATTCCCTTCGGAGTCAAATAAATTCTCTCGCAATTTGTTTCGGCTTTGGGGTTCCGAGATGGTATTTTTCTCTTGTCAGTGCCCGGATTGGGAGTACCATGAGAGAATCAGCTGGGTGTATTAAAGGCGGAGCCGAACGCGTCTCAGCTTTTAATGAGCAATGTGTTGTCCTCACAGTCACTGCTGGTTTGGTCGGAGGGTGGGGAGTCAGGAGGAAAACAGACTGTTTGCAAATTGCTTCTGAGAGCAGGTCAATATAGCTTAAGATTATTGTTTATATTTTTTTTATCTTTTCCTCACAGTTCGTATCCCACAACACTCTCTTATTTGTAAAGGGCTTTCTGGATGCCTTAGTCAAAAGGGGGATCAGAGCGCTGGGGGTCGGTGGGCCCGTGTGATGTCCGTAGTGTGAGGTCCAAAGAGGATGGGTGTCCGTGTTCTGACCACAGAGGGTTCGTCGGCTGCTCAGGTGGTGAGAACAGCCAGCTCTGCGCTGCCCGCACGGGGACTCGTGGGCAGCTGTGCCCCGTCCCAGCTCCAAAAGGTGGCTGAGGAGCAGGAGTCACCAAGGACAGGAGCAAACCTCCCATCCCTCTGCCTGGCGTTCTGCTATCCTAATCTGTCTCCTCCCTGGCAGCCCGTTCTGAAGCTGCCTTTGTTACTAGTTGCCGATATGATTTGATTTCTCCCCCTCATCACCAGCAAAATCTAGTGCCGTACTGGCTTGTCATCAACAAGACGCTGCTGTAATCCTCCCGCTCCTTCGTTTCCACTTGCCAGCTCTCAGCAAGGTGGCAGGAGGCAAGATGCTTCACATCAGTAAGAGATTTCAGTAACAGACAGGGATGGCCGCACGCCAGGACGTCCTTCACAGACGCTTGGTAACTCAGAGTCGTTCCCCGAGCTCCTCCCCACCCCCCCTCCGATTCACGACCTCTTCCACGTGGTTAGAAGGACTCGGTGGTGTTTGATGCAACCCAAGGGCCGTGTGTAAATTGAAGCTGGAAATCGCATGCCGGCACCTGTTAGTAACGCTGTACCGGGTGTCCTTGCCGGCCGCACCGTTAGGCTGTGAGGGAAATGGGAGTTAGGCTGGAGGTGGCCTTGGGCAACCTGGTCTGGTGGGAGGTGTCCCTGCCTATGGCAGGGGGGTTGGAACTCGATGATCTTCAAGGGCCTTTCCAACCTCAACCATTCTATGATTCTAAGTTGGGTGCGCCCTGGAGTAAGTGAGCTTAGAGCACTTCTAAAGCTCCGGTTCATCCTTAGCCTGGGCTACAATGAATTCTTTATCGCATATTATATCGCATACATACCGGGCAGATCTTATTGCGGCCTTCCAGTCCCTAAAGGGGGCCTACAGGAGAGCTGGGGAGGGACTTTTTACTGGGGCATGGAGTGATAGGACGAGGGGGAACGGCTTCAAACTGGAAGAGGGCAGGTTTAGATTGAACATGAGGAAGAAGTTTTCCCCTTTGAGGGTGGTGAGGCACTGTCCCAGGTTGCCCAGAGAGGTTGTTGAGGCCCCATCCCTGGAGGTGTTCAAGGCCAGGCTGGAGGTGGCCTTGGGCAGCCTGGTCTGGTGGGAGGTGTCCCTGCCTATGGCAGGGGGGTTGGAACTCGATGATCTTCAAGGGCCTTTCCAACCTCAACCATTCTATGATTCTATGAAACGGGGGATTTGGCAGAGCCGATGCTTCCCTAGCAGCTCTTGCGAAGGAAGAGTTGGAGAGCAGAACCACCAGTCCGTTTAGAGTAGGTGTATTTTGGGGAGATTCGGTGCTGCAGCTTTGCAGCGTGGAGCTGTCTCTCAGCAATTGACACTGGAAATAATCACTTCTCTTGTGCGAAGTCCAGGCTATCTAAATTAACTCTTGTGGTACTGGGGGGGGCTGTTTCACCGTTGGTTTGGGAATTTTGTTTTATCTTCTGGTTCAGATCGCACTCCATGAGTAGCTGTACCTCTCTCTGCATATTTTGTCTCGGGCAGTGCTGTCTGATGTGTTTAAATGCTATTTTCAGTTAAGTGCTGCTGTTCTAGATGAAGCGTTGTCATTTCTTACCCCGTTTTTTTTCTTTTGGGTCCTGCGTTTCTGCCAGGCTCTGTGTGTCCGCCTCATCTGTTAGAAAGCAGCTGTCTAGTGAGCGGTGTCTGCGCTCCGTTATTTTGTGCCCGTGTGTGTGCTTGCGCAGCAACGGAGCTCTTCGGTTTCAGCTCCTCTGTGGAACACGTCCCTTTGATATGTGTGTCTCAGGATCCTCCACGGACAACCGCGTGCGATCCCCGATATTATCGTGCCTCCCCCACGCCCTTTCTGCTTCCTCTTCTCCTAACGAGCAGCTTTGCTTCTGGTTCAGGATATGTCACTGTGAAGGAGACGATGAGAGCCCTTTGATTACCCCCTGCCACTGCACGGGAAGCCTTCATTTCGTGCACCAAGCCTGCCTGCAGCAGTGGATCAAGAGCTCAGATACGCGGTGCTGTGAACTCTGCAAGTACGAGTTCATCATGGAGACAAAACTGAAGCCTTTGCGGAAGGTAGGCACAGCGCCCGCCCCCCCGGGAAACGCTTCGTTAAACGCAGGTCCGCCCCGAGAAGAGGCGGTCATGAGCCCGCAGCACCCCCCACCCATTCCCCGTGTTTCTGTGGGTCCCCGGTGAGCCCGGTCAGCTCTGCGTGGGTGCAGAAGGCTTTAAATTAGCGCCCAGCCTGGCAAATCCCATTTGGGGAGATCGCTGCGCAGTCGCGTCGGTGGAACCCAACTCTGAGGGTTCGCCGTCGCAGCCCGGCAGCTCTCCGCCTGTAAGGATGCATACGTACACACACACACACACACGTACGCATATGTGCGTGCAGCAACCTGGGTTTTTTCCTTTACGGTTACGTTTTTAGAGCACAAAGGTATTTGCAGTTACCCAAATTTTTTTAAATAGGGAGTTTTTTGTATTACTCTTACCTGATATAGTTTGCTGCTCTGAGAGCCACATGGCTTTTAAGTTCTCTTGCAAATCTGAGCATTTCATGTTAAACTTACTTTAAATCACACTTTCTGAGTGTAATTTGGTTCAATTTTTTTTCTTTTTAAGGGAGCAAACCTTTTTTGGCAAAAACATTGCAGTTTATGCAGAAGAAGGTTCACCAATAAATATGTTCTCATTTTTACCTTTTCTTAGACTGTGATTGACTGGGTTTTAGGACTTCAGGTTGCTAGAACCTGTCTTTTTGTTTTATAGAAAAGTACCTTTCATAAACCTGGTGCCTTAAAGTATAGGTACTTAAATGCTACTTGCATTGTAAGGCCAGTTTTGTGCTTGTACCCTTCTTGTTCTCCCACATCCTCCGGGATTTCAAGTTCGCTTGGTGCTTACCATCGAGATTTTGAGATGGAAGTCACTGGTACTCTTAGCACAGACGAATCTTGCCACGTCTGCCAGAGTGGAATAGGTTAATAACAATAACCTCGGTCTGGAACTAGAATAAATGAGAAACATTAAATTCAGTTATGGTGAGCCTAAATCACATAGAGTGGGAAGTCCAGACTGGAGCCATCCAAAATCTGTTATGAGAACTCGTCCGATTCCTAAAAGTGACTCCTAGCAGAAAACAGAGCGGATTTCAAACACTTTTTTTGTTGTATGGAGATGTACAATTAGCAAAGTATGTCTGGGAAAAGGGATTTTCCTTTCAAATATATCTAGAGAGTCCTGTAGAGGTTCAGCTGCGGCCAACCGATGCGCTGCCTCTCTGTCTTCAACTCGGCCTTTACGGTGTCCTGTCAGTCAGGAGAAAACAGTCTGGAACCGGTGATTATGAACAGGATGGGACAAATAATAGGGCTCGTGCTTCTCTGTAAGGTGGAAATGGAGCTAAACATGCGCAGCATCCTAAGGGTGTATCACAGTACAGCGCATTGGCCTGTTCAAACACAAAATTACTAAGGGAAGAGGATGAGGAAAAAAAAAAGGTGTCATGGTTTAAGTGATGATGAGGGGAGACAAGAGAGGGATGCTTTGTTTTAAAATTTCAATGGGAAAAAAAAAAAAAGAAGACATTAAATCTAACTTTTCTGCTGAATTTTTTCTTTTAACAACACTTCAAAAACCCAGAAATGCTGACTATTGTAATTGGGGAAATTCCGCATGCTGTGTCCTCGGAATAATGCAGCGGGGACCCGCAGATTGGAGTTCCCTCTCTGGGCTAGCGCACAGTTTGCGGAATATCTTCTCTTTTGCTGTGCAGTCGTTCCTCGTGCAGAGGTGGGATGGCGCGGTGTGGGTTGGAGGCTGTGGAGCCGGACGTTCACGGGGGGTACCGTCCAGCGGAGGAGCTCAAGCTGCAAACAGAAAGGAGAGATACGAATTAATCAAAACCCAAGTCCTGGTGGCTCTGTAAGAGCATTCACAAACAGATTTCACGTGCTTACATTTTGACAAAATAAATTAATTCATTTGTACTTTCTATCAAAATTAAACAAATTTGTTTAGATGCAAAAGCAATTTTCTGTGTAAAACGCAACATCCAAAGGGAAAGTTTTGTCCAATCTTTTTCGAAGCAGACTGAAAGCATACAGCTTTCTAGCGTGACCTGAGTCTTCGCGTCTCATTGCTGGAAGTCTTCACTTCTTGTGCCATGATGAGATTTGGATGCCCACAGCCCTGGAGACGTGGCTTGGACTGGCCAAAGCCATTGTTTGTTGGCGAGACAGAGAGGATCATAACGTCTCTGTTTCAGTGTGTTTGTAGCGGTGGAAACAGTAATTCGACGTGATGGGTGATCTCAGTCGTGCCAGTCAGGTCATCCTCACTCTCACGTTACTCCTCCTTTTCAAAGTCCTCTTTTTCTACAAATTATTCGAGGAGACGTCAAATGCAGCTCTCTCGAAACACAGAGGGGTGTATGAGAAGCTTATGTGCCCCAGCATGTGTTTAGTGAAAGTGGGAGAAAAGCCCATCTTAACTCTCTGTTCCAAGCAGATACACTGAGGGATGTGTAACCCATGTGCAAAAACATTCATCGGGGGAATTTCCAAAAAAATATTTTTAAAAAAAAGCTTCCGCGTATCTCAGGTAAAAACAATAAAAGCTGGTTTTGAACAATTCCTTGCATATTAGAAGCATCTATAATAATTGTCTAGTTTCTTTGTAACTTTCCTAAATGACGGAAACCTGGCTGCGTGGTTTTTATTTGGGCTGCGTAAACGTTATTGATAGAGGCGGGTTTGGGGATTTAATTCGCTGCATCCTCTCCCTTACAAAAGCTCTCATCCCAGTTCTACTCTGGGCACGTGTATTTAAGTGCGCTTGAAACCCTGAAAATAAAATAGAGGTGTCGCTGCTGTAAGTAGTGTTTAAACATGCGTGAAGACTGGATGAAACCCGAAGGTGGGAGGTGAGGAGTGCGCGGCCTCGAGCTGAGAGCCAAACACTGCGCTGGGGGACTCTAACGGAGCTCAGCTGCATCCCGTAGCGCTTTCACTGCAGTGCTTTACTGAATGGCTGCCTGAGCAAGGGTACCCTGTGCCGCTCCCGATGCTCCGCGGTGGCGGCGGGGAACCCGCGACGGAGCAGCCTTGCTTGTGCCGCGCGAGGTCTCGAGTTCGGGCGCCCCTGTGCCGGCGCTGCGCCCGCCTGGGCGAGCCGGGCGGGATGGCGTTGCGCTGAGGCTCCGGATCGGGGCTGAGCGCCGCAGGTCCCCTCCGGCGCCGGGACCGCTGCCGGCGCAGCAGGGTGAGCGGCGGACGTGCTGCGCTCAGAGCAGTAACGCCGTTTGACTTTTGAAAATCCCGTGTTAGGAGGAAGGCGGTCTGCTGCCTGGGTTTTGTTCTTAGCGGTGGTCTTTTTTTATCCTCTCCATAGCTGCAATGAACACCTAATGTTTTGCTCTGCTTGTGGGTTTCTTGCCAGTGGGAGAAGCTGCAGATGACAGCCAGCGAGAGGAGGAAGATCGTGTGCTCTGTAACATTCCATATCATCGCCATCACCTGCGTCGTGTGGTCTCTCTACGTCCTGATAGACAGGACGGCGGAAGAGATTAAACAGGGACAGACTACTGGTACGTAACTCGCTTATCGCCCCGCTTATTCTCTGGGAGTGATTATTTATGTTGAGTGCAGAGAGGATGCGCAGCACGAGCGTGCAGGCGGCGTTTCCACTCAGACTGGTCGGCTTTACCCTGAGGTCGGGTTGGTTTAAAAGCACACTTCTAAAATTATTTAGTTAAATCGGTGTCAATTCATCTGTGGGCGCTTTTTAAGTCTGTTCCAAGTCCATTTAGTTGGCGCTTGTGAGATGCAGAGATACCAGAGCCAATCCACTGCAGCCAGACACAAAATGGCACTGCCTCAACTAATTTAGTTTCGAACTGGAACACTTACTGAGCAGATAAGGACGAAAGCGTTTGTTTGCCCTTTTAACTGAGCAAAACCAGACCAGGTTTGAAAAAGAGAAGCAAGAGGAACCTAAAGCCAAATCTTTGAGGTAAATCCACGGGGTTTTCTTTCTGTCCGGTCACCTGTGAGGGGGGTTAGCACGGGTTTCCTGTGGGAGCCGCGTTAGAGGGGAGACGTTTCTGTACGTGGCTGTGCCTGAAGCGGAAGGAATTCGGGTTGCTCCTCAGGACTGCAGTTCACCCAGCTGAGACGAGGTGCGCTGCGGTTCCCGTGGTGGCTGCCACCCCCCTGCAGGGGTATCGTCGCTTCTTGGCTCGTAGGGTTTTGTTAGTACGCCGGGGGGTAAACGTGCCAAACTGAAAGCCGTTTACCTGCGCGCGCTGGGCTGCGAGCTGCAGCCCTCGCAGAACTGCTCCTCAGGCAGCTGAGCTGTCCCTCAAGGGGGGGACAGACTGAAGGTGGGGACAGACTGAAGGTGGGGACAGACGGGCCGGGGCGTCCGCCCGGGTGGGGAGCCGTGAGAAGGCGAGATGTCCTTGCTCCCGGAGCGCCGCATGCCATCAGGGCGTGCAGCGGGAAGTGCTTTGCTGGGGACATGCAGCTGAGCATCCATAAACCGGCAAATCCGCGGGGCTGCTCCCGTCTCGTCAGAGCAGAACCGCGCTTCAAACTGGACGCTTCTCATTTGGGCTGTAGGTTGACTGTTCGTGCTTTCAGCCAGGAAGCTGCTTTGAATGAAATCTTTCCGCTTCTGTTCCATCCAACCCCATCTCTTCCACGTACGCTGAAAATGGTTGGCCTTTCAGTGTAAGGTTACCCTGTGATAACAAAAAGCACATGCTTTCACAGATTTATTGCCTCCAGGTTATTTCAGCCAAGAAATACAGTAGATCAACGTGAACAGGAAGTTTAGTGTCAATATTCAGTACTCGTTCCAACGCTGCCTTTGCTCCCTTCGTTCGGATTCTAAATCTGGGGAGCGCTGCAATGAGCTGGGGGGCGGTGGGGAGCGGCTGTGGGTGTACATTCGTGTCTCCACAGGGGCAACTACGTGCTATCACTGTCTACAGATGGCCTCAGATAGCTCGCCTGTGAGTCAGGGGTTCAGGTGTTAATCATGAGTGGGATTTCACCAGTCGTCACGTTGCAGTGCCCTTTGTATTTTGGGACTAAAATATTTTCATTCCTCCCACACTGCCGTGTGTTTCCAGAAGAACCCTGGTCTGTGTCTTGATAAAAACTTTGAATATTTGGGAGGCCGTGATTTTATTCTCTGCGAAACCTGACAGTGGGCGATTCAGCATTGTTTCGTGTCCATCTTGTGATGCCGCTTATCTATAAAGAGGAGCAAAAGAGGGTGGATGCAGGACCAATGTAAGCAGAAGATGTATAAAATGAGTAGTCTGTCATTTAAAAGGAGTTGATAGAGATGTTACAAGATGCAGTGTCTAAAAGTTCAAGCTAGATAAATTCAGGAAAAGTAACGGTGGTCGTTTTTAATACGGAGGGTCAGCGTGTCAGGCTGCTCCAGCATCTCCAGCGCTTGCAGTTTTGCATCAGAAGAGACGCTCTGGTTCAACATGAGTTACTGGGTGTGATGCAGATAAAATTGTCCGGTCTGCGTAACGAACGTGTCAAGCTGGATGGTAACAGTCGTTCCCTTATGAGTTTAAGGACTGTGACTTTGGGTTGGAACTCGATGATCTTCAAGGTCCGTTCCAACCTAAACCATTGTATGATTCTGTGATTCTATGACTCCATGTACTGTGTGATCCTTTTTTGGAACGGACGTTTTGGGTCACTGACTTAAGTCGTCTGCTATGAAGAGGAAACCATGCCATAGAGTCCCTTTCATAATCTGATCCAATTTTCATTTAAAAAGAGATGTAAAAGGACCTAAACTTATTACTGGCTGCTGCCGTGACTCTGTGATTGTGTCCGAGCCCTTGTGCAGCACAGGGGCTCAATTGTTTTGGTTTTGCTCTGGCGGGTGGGAATAAATGTGATATGTGAAGTAGAAGTCCACATGTGTTTGAATTAAAGAATCGAGAACTGTGGCAGAGTAACAATAGTTTGTATGGCCCAAACTGTGACGGTTCCCTTAAAGGATGTTTTTGGGAGATGCAGTGTAGCCCAGCCGATACTGACCCAGTCCTTTTTCTTTCTTTCTTTTTTAATTTTCTTTCTTCCAGGGATTCTAGAGTGGCCATTTTGGACTAAGCTGGTGGTTGTGGCTATTGGTTTCACTGGAGGACTTCTGTTCATGTATGTGCAATGCAAAGTGTACGTACAGCTGTGGAAGAGACTTAAAGCTTATAACCGAGTAATATATGTACAAAACTGTCCGGAAACTAGCAAAAAGAATATTTTTGAAAAACCTGCACTAATGGAGCCAAACTTCGAAAGTAAAGAAATGCTTGGGGTTCACCATTCAGACACAAACTCTTCCCATTACACAGAGCCAGAAGACTGTGCTGCGGAAATCCTTCACGTCTGATTGCTGGGTGGGAGGGGCGTTTCCGTGTGTCCTCGAAGATCTAAAACATCGTTGTTTACTGCAAACTGCTCTACCTTTTTAAAATCGGCTAACGGCTGAGGGCTGGCGGATGAACTTTTTTACCTTTTGGTTTTTGTTGGCATTTTTTTTAAATCTGCCTGGCGTACCTGTCGATGTCATCGTGGCCGCGTACTTCTCACCGTTTCGTCTCTCGTAGTGGCCGGTCAGAGAGCCACGGGATACCGGGTGGAACGAGCCTCGGGTTTGGCATCCAGCAAGCCGCCAGCGAACCGCCATCAACTTCACGGAGTCTGTTACTTTAGAAGATGACTCTAAATGATTCTGGAATATGTGTAGAGTGGAGGTTGGTTGGTTGGTTGGTTGGTTGTCTGTTCTTTAAGCACGATGAAGGAGGTTGTCCCAGACGCTGAGGGAAGCGAGAGAGCTGGAGTCTAATCTACCGCTAACACTGCCACTAACATTTTGTCTTAGGCAGCAGGTGTAAAATTTTGCTTTACATATCGTGATGAGACTTACAAAGCATATAGCACTTTTAAAAATCTTTATTTTGTAATATGTCTGTCAAATGAGAATGAAACTTGAAAGAATGTGTCATTTTTGAAACATTTCTTCATTCTTTGCCCCATATATTCTTCTGGAACATAAACCTCTTGCCTTATAAAAAAAAAAATTAAAAAAAATTTCAACCTGTGGTTTCCAACACACGCCCACATTATCTTACTAAACATAACACTAAAAACTCTGCCTCTTTGGGTTTCCTTTGAGAAGCGACTTTTTCAAAGGACGTTGCACTTGTGACTTGTGTACGGGGAGTAGTGGCTGTGTACAGTTGTTTGTTTTCAATGCGTAATGGTTTCAGTGCTCTGTTTTGGGGATTGGTTTTGCTTTTCTTCTCTTTTTTTTTTTTTAAACAGGTCAGATCATCAACACACCTGCACATATATACCTGATGTAACTTTCATTCCACACCGTTGACAAAGGGTTTGTTGCTATATCGGTAAAAATGTGAGCTATTATGGAAAAAAAAGATGCGTAGTCAATACAGCTGAAATTGGTTTTCCTTCTTTAGTGCTGTGTCATGTGTGAATTAACCAGGAGTTTGATGTTGTCAGAGGAGATGCCGAGATCATCCTCTAGGAAGTAAATACTGCGCTAAGTGGATAAGTTTAAAAATGCCTGCCTGGTTTTAGTCCTGATGTGATGCATTACGTGGTCAGAGAATAGTTTTGTCTGTGCTTTTCAATTTGGGACTGGCTTTTTAATCAGTTGGCCTCAATGAAAAGGGAGGGACAGATTTGGAACCCGTTTGCGGGGCTTTAGACAGAGCTGCCCGAAGCCTGGGGTGTCTGCTGTTAATTGGCGTCACCAATCTGCGTCACCGAGCCCCTGTCCACCTTCAAGCCCTCATTGAACCAAAGCCTCAGCGCGACTCGAGCGGAAAGAAAGCCCCACGGAAAGTCTGCATCTGAGAGCTGACTCTCTACCTGAGCCCTGTCTGAATCTCTGTAAAGCCAACGATAGTCTTCTGGTTGGTGTTGGTAGGAGTTGCCTGGGCTTCTCAGCTGGGGAGGAGCTTCTCTTCACGGGTGGAGATACTGAACTGAATCCCCAGCGCCGGTTCAGGTTTTACTGACTCTTTTTTCATGCACAACTTTCATTGAGCAAGTTGGGGTTTTTTTTTGTAATAAAAGTAGTTGCTTTAAGACTTCCCAAAGAATAACAGTAAGAGATTGGTGATTCTTTTGCTTAAGATGTAATATTAATTTATTTTTAAATTAATCTTGTAAAAGAAGGCAGAGAAGGGGCTGTGGTAAGAGAACACACCCCAGTGGTCTCTAAGAGCCGTTAGAGGAAAAGCGCGTGCGTGCGTGCGTGCCTCTGCGCGACGTCATGCTTGAAGCTTCCTGGCTGTGCTCTTCATGGGCAACACCGTACCTCGTTCTTGAGAGGTTCTAAAACACCCAGACCTCCAGGCAGCCCTAGCAAAGCTGCGCCGGCCTGGGTGTGTGTACCGTGCTGGGTGCCAGGATGTCCCGTGCTTACGTGGTACGGGTGGACAAACCCCGCGTACCCTGCTGGTATCGGGGCAGCAGTCTTCACGACCATCCGCGTGCAGAATTCGTTGCCCATGCCTGCCATAACTTAAAGTGCAATTACTGGGGCCGTTTTCTCAACTCTGCTGTGGGTGATCCCCTTCCATTATGAGAACCCAGATAATACACTGTCTTGTTTTGTTTTCTATTTCATTCTGTGACAAGATTTACCAGATCAACTCAGGTGGGTTAAATATCAGGTCTTGCACACCTTCGTCGTGTTCTTCTGCAATGCCCGAGGGCACAAGGCTTACGTGTCCGCGAGACGCCCGTGGTACAGCTGCAGGATGCGCAGAATCAGCTGCCGCCTGACGCTGCGCACGCTCTCATCCGATGTGCGGCCAGTAGGTGAAGTGAAAGTGGACGGGTTCTGGTGTGGAGCCTGCTTGTTCTCCAGCTCACACCCGAGAGGCACTGGTGTCTCACCGGTGCTCTGACAGGCGCCGATACGGCAGACTGTCACGCGCTGGTACTGCTTCGGTCACTGCCGTATGTGATTCTTGGTGAAACGTCGTGAAATCTCATTTGGTGTTTTGGAAGCTCCGTGGGGCACAGCCCAGGCAGTGTTCAGTGTGTTCAGGATGCTGAAGGTTTTTTCTCCACCCCTCTGTATCTTAACTTGGGAAGGAAGAACATCTCCAGCAAAATCATCTGGGGAAAAATATTTGCAGATGAAACTGTTTTAGCCAGCGTTGCTGCTAACCGCCCCCTCTCCCAGCAGGTCTTTTCTGAATGGAAGTGAAGGTCTAATATTTAAACTCCTTATACTGCTTAGGAATGTTCATACCAGGAAGGCCGCAGAGGAGATCCGTCTGTCCGGGGTTCTCGTTTGTGCTGGTCACACTTCTCGTGCTGATTCTCGCTCGGAGTTAACAGTGGGCTTCTGGAGCCGCAGTTCTCTGCTTCCGCACGGTGCCGTGAGAAGGCTGAATGGTGCTTTTCCCTTCTTTCTCCTCAAGGAGATTCTGTTGGCTTGGTTTTAGCTTCCAGCTGCGAGGCGCTGATGCTGGCTCAGGCGAGCCCCGTCCTCCCCATCGCTAAGGGGAACGGCAGCCCCCATCAGCTCAGGCTTTCCAACACTGGCAGCTTTTCAAATGACTGAAATAGAAGTCAGAATTATTTATTTTTTTTTAGCCCTTGTTCCTTGGCCAAAGTTAGTTTGGGTTACCCGGGGCTTTTCGGAGACCAGAATTTAAGTAGGAGGGAATATAGGCTTAATACCATCTACCGCGAGCCCTTCCCTGGATTGCCAGAGTCATAGCATACGTGCCCCATGCTGCAGACATCTGACCAGACTCCCATCCTACTGGCTTAAATCCTGTCCAAAAAAAATGCCGGCTGTGCCAAGGAACTTTCCCTGCCGTGTGGCATTTGGTCTATCTGCCAGGTCACGAACACGCGTTGTGTTAGAAATACAGGCGTGTGCTGCAGAAGGTGGATCCCCTTTAGGAGATCGTGAGATCCTAAATTCCTATGAATTCTCAGGACTTTCTTCAACTGTAACCCTGTATTTTGGGAGCGGGGGCGGTGTTTCAACTGTTGCCCTGTGTTCCGAAGAGGTGGCCAGACCTGGGGACAGCTTTCTCTGGTTGCACGTCGTTGAGATGGGCTTCGCTTCAGCAGGAGGGATTCGCCCAAAGGTCCGCCGAGTCTGCGCGGGGTTGGAGAAGCGCCGGGCCTCTCTGCTGCGCCGGGGAAATCCTGGGGAGCAGCAGGAATTCCCTGTCCAAGCCCCCTTCTGCCCGTCCCCTGTACGGAGTCGGCGTCAGTCCCACTTGCGGCGGCGCCGGGAGGAGGGGGTGCTTGGCGTGCCGCTGGTGGCACAGGGACGTGGCCGCACGCGGACGTGGCCGCAGACGGGGGATGGCTGCGTCCGCCCCGCGCTCGGCCGGGTGAGTGCCTGTGACAAAGCGGGTCCCGATTTCTGCTAAAGAAATTCTGCTGAGGTATGTTAAGGTGCAGATTTCTGGGGTGGTCCGCCGTGGAGATGGTGGCCGGCAGCGAAAAGGGGGTTGGTGATCGTGGGTTGGATCTGTCTCAAATATGGGTGAAAGAGGGCAAATGCAAAAGCAAGGATGTTGCTGGCTGGATTTGCACAGCGTCACGTCAGAATATGCAAAGCAAACTTCGAAGTGGGACCTTTAATTTTGTGATTATCTTTTTAGTTTTGAGATACTGCAGTGTCCGTATACCCCAATGAAGTACCGAAAGCACTTGTCTTTGTATAGAAGAGAACTGTTTAAAGAATTGCAGCTGATCGTGTATTTAGTTGAAAAACATTTGTAGATAGGTAATTGTATAACGTTAAACAACTTTACACTGGCACGTGTTGTATAGTTTATACAAGGCACTTCTCTCTTCTGCGGAATTTTTTAGTTAGTAAATTTCTAGTAACTTAAATGTATAGTTTTGTATCCTTTCATGTATGTTCATTTTCTCAGTATTACCACTTGAAGAATTCTTTTTAGTTTCTTAAACTGTAATTGGTTATTCGTGTGTGATACACAGGGTTATTGACTGCAGCAATAAAGTGTTTCTATAAAAAAAAAACAAACAGAACAAAACCAAAGCATTATAGTATCCGTTTTGTTTGAAAAAGCATTAGGGGCCCACGCGAGAGACAAAGTGAGGTCTCCAGTAGTAAGGTGATCAAAGCGAGTTACTTTCACTGGAGTAAGCACGGGACCTGAGGAGTGTTCAGGGTGGCAGGGCAGCGCGGGGTGGCGTCCCATGACAATGTGGTGTTAAAATGACTCATGGTGATAAAGGGGTACTTAACCACCGGAATAAGTGGGCGACTCCTCCGAAGCAGTGAGACCATACGACCGTGCAGGCGCGTTGGGCTCAGACGCGGGAATCGCGGGGAGAATTTTCTGGCCCGTGCCACGCAGGAGGTGGGGAGAGAGGATTCCAAAAATCTGGAGCTTCTGGAATCCGCACTGAGTGCTGCTGTGAGCGCTTCACGTCTGAAGTCGGCGTTCTCGCACGCAGCGGCGCCTGTGCAGCGGTGCAGAGCAGAGGCTGCTCGGTACTGCGATTCTCCTCTAAGGAGAAAAATTATTTTGTGTAAAAGTGGTGGACGGCCGTATTTACCCCTCATTGCTGATGGCGTGAGCACAGCTGCAGTGCTGAGTGTGTTTTCCTGCCGGGACCGAGCCTCAGAAGGGGAAGTCGTCGGCAGTTTCTCTTGGACAGGTTGGTAGCACCCGCAGCTGGAGCAAACAGCTGAGGGAAGCTTCTGACAGAAGCGTAAATGCCAAAGGGCATATAAGACCTGGAAAGCTGTGTCTGTGGCAGACACAAGGGGGCTCAAAGAAACTCTTGTAATTGATGCTTCTTTTTAAGGAGGGATTAGTTTTTAATTTTCTTTTGGGTAAGAAAAGGGAAGACATCTTAATGCAACCCTAGAGAGGCGTCTCCCGTGCAAAGCAAGCGACTCTGGTTGTAGTAAGTGGACCGACTTAGATAAAGTTTGCAAACCCACCAACAGGACCCCTGAACAAAAATACCCTGCTGGAGAGATGGTGAGATAATTCCTGGGGCGTGCCGTTTGACTGGCAGTCTCTGGGATGACGAGCTGAGCGCCGGTGTAAAGAACAGAGCCTGTAGAGCCATCTGGCTGCCGGTTAAAAAGTGCTCCTTGTCTTGGGTTCAGGCACCTTGGGTTAATTATAAAATAACTTATTCCTTCTCGTAAACCTCATTTTCATCTGAAAGACTGTTACTGTCGCCGTGTGAAGTGTGTCCATCTCCAAGACAGAGCACAGAGGTGGCTCAGCGGCACACGGCACAGCTGCGACTCCAGGAACAGGATTTTTCCGCTGGTCCCCAGGAACTGGAGCTGCCTGGTGAGTAGTTACTGGGACCTGGCTGGCAGGACCAGCACGACTTGCCTCTCGGAGCGGGACGGAGGGAGGTTGTGGGGAGGCAGGGGGGCAGCAGCAGGGTTGCCAAGATCCACGTGAGTGCCCTCCAGAGGCTGCAGAGGTGTCAGATCATAGAATCATAGCATGGTTGAGGTTGGGAAGGACCTTGAAGATCATCGAGTTCCAACCCCCCTGCCATAGGCAGGGACACCTCCCACCAGACCAGGCTGCCCAAGGCCACCTCCAGCCTGGCCTTGAACACCTCCAGGGATGGGGCCTCAACAGCCTCTCTGGGCAACCGGGGCCAGTGCCTCACCACCCTCACAGTGAAAAACTTCTTCCTAATGTTCAATCTAAACCTGCCCTCTTCCAGTTTGAAGCCATTCCCCCTCGTCCTATCACTCCATGCCCCAGTAAAAAGTCCTTCCCCAGCTCTCCTGTAGGCCCCTTTAGGGACTGGAAGGCCGCAAGAAGATCTCCCCGGAGCCTTCTCTTCTCCAGGCTGAACAGCCCCAACTCTTTCAGCCTCTCCTCACAGGAGAGGTGCTCCAGCCCTCGGATCATCCTCGTGGCTCTCCTCTGGACACGCTCCAGCAGGTCCATGTCCTTCTTCTGTTGGGGACTCCAGAGCTGGATGCAGTACTCCAGGTGGGGTCTCAGGAGAGTGGAGTAGAGGGGCCGAATCCCCGCCCTTGCCCTGCTGGCCATACTTCTGATGCAGCCCAGGATGCAGATGATGGAACTCCAGCTGCTGACTCTGAAAACCGAGCCCCAAGGGTGTCACAGCCAGGCTTGTGCCTGCACAGCTGCTCAGCCCGTCCTGCAGGGACCGTACAGCCTCCTCCAGTCCCCCTTCTCCTACAGCCACCCTGTGGACCACTCTCCTGTCGTGCCCCCCCCCTCCATTTCAGATTTCGCTGCCCCCAGCCTGTTCACCGACACCGTGGTATGTTTGTCCCTTTCCATTTGTTCTACTTGCGCAACCCAAATTTCCTTCCTCTTCCCACCTTCCTCTTTCACCGCTGCCTTTATTTCTGTCTCTCAGCTTGCCGCTGGGCGGAAAGGGTTGTGCTAGGAGGAACCAAGTTACAATCGGCACGTGATTCGTAGGAATGACCGTGGAAGTACCCAAAAGTGACACTGTGCAAATTAAGCTCAATTGTCCATCTGCCATCCCAGTTTTTCCTGTAAATCCTCTAGGCCCCAGTCTCTGAAGTGTAGGGTGCTCTCTGACGTTTTGGGGTTGTAGTGTGTTATCGTAATACAGACAGTCAGAAGACGATGCTTTTTCACAGTCTTGGGATGGGTGGACGACATCAGAAAAATCGGGCAAGAATATCTCATTATAGAGCAAGAACCGAACAGAGGAAAAAATCATTCAACTAAACAGGGAGAGAGGGAAATAAAATTCAGAAGGGAGGCAGGGGAGGATTTTTTAAAAAAATCATTAGAGCCCCGAGTAAAGGAAAGGGGGAGGGAGTTCAGTGCGTTACACGGCGTAGAATAATTGGAAATGTAATGTTGCTCAGACAGGGTCAAGTGACGGCAAACTTTAAGAATACTCTTTTAACGTGTACTCTAGGGAAAAGGCAAGATTGGTGGCAGAGGAACTGAAAGCTGAAAACAGAGAGGAGACCTTGCTTGAGGTTGTTAAGGAGCTGAACAAAGTTGTCTCAAAAGCTTTAACATCAGAGGAGGGTTTGAAATAACTGAATAAAGCAACGAGAAGGCTGCACAGAGCGGAGGGGGGAGATCACCACTCAGAGTGTGCTCGTTGAATCCCCAAGCTTCAAGGCATCAGGCTTGCAATTCCTAACGTTTTAAGACTTCACCAAAATTAACCTCCCAGTCGTTTTTGCTGGGAGCCCCTTGCTGGGCGGGTTTGCTCTGGTGCTCTCCGTCTCAAAGGCCACCTGCAAACAAGGCAGGGCACGCGGGCGCAGGAGAATTCATCGCTGTTGGAGCCGTGGGGTCTGGTGTGGGGGAGAGCAGGTTCCTTTGCCAGGGGAGACAGTTACCCTCGTGGCTGGGAGAGAATAGGAAATGTTTTGGGCTGATGACTTAATCCCAACTGAGGAAGCGCAGCTGTCTTGGAGAGTGTATGCGGTATCTCCCGTGTGCTTTACCCCTGAGCATCCCAAATTAACTCATAAAGTACCATTGTTTCCTTCTCGTGGATAACCTGAGGCCTCTCTGGCGTCTGGCTGGCCACTTGCCTTGCGCTCATGCTTGACTTCTTGCTTTTGAAAGGATTGCGTTAAAAGAGGACTGATTCTGACCATGGCATTAGCGAAGCCGGCGTTTCTCATGCCAGCAAGACGATGGTTCCTTTTATCCCAAAACTGTGTTTTCAGGACCGTGCTACATTCATGGCCACACCTAAGCAGTTGATGCACTCCAGAGAAATCTGATGGAAATTAAATCAAACCACTGAGCGGTTTTCTTGCAGCCCTGGCCCAAATTAAGCTGTGGTAGAAGTTAAAGGTATTATCTCCGGGATGAATTTGGACCTGCCTGATTTCAGATTGGAGCCGACATTGCACCAACCTCTGTCAGGACTCTCCCTTTGCTGCTGGGGCTTGGGACTGTCACACCAGCCTGCAGTCTCCCGCTGCTATTCTCGTTTTGCAGCGCTCAAACGCGTGCGGCACTAAGTGATGCCCAAAGAGTAGCCACCAGTGTGGCTGTATGCCTCGTGCTTGCCTTCTCTGTGGCTTACCCGTCCCACGCCTCTGCCTTCCCCTCCTCTTCAGCAGCGTTACCCTGCGCAGCCTCCCAGCACTGATTTGGGGCGAGGAAGCCTGAAAGCAGGCTGCCTTCTCTCTGCCTCCCTCCTCCCCTCTTCTTGCCCAGTGCCGGAGTAGCACAGTTCCATCCACGGAGGCAGTGAGAACATCTGCAGATTTAGGGGGAAGCGTTGAGGTCAGGTGGTCCCAGATCCAGTGGTCCTCAGGGTGAGAAAAGTGTCCTAACATCACGCTAAATGGCATGGAGGATCCAAGCAGTGCCACCTCAAAAAGGGGGCTAGGAAGTTCGTGGGGAGAGACCCACAGCCCCTCGCAATCTGCGTGATCCCGTGTACAAAAGGTACAAAGATACAGTAATAAGTGTTGATGTCGTAACTCCATTTGGGGTTTGTGAGAGATTCAGCTGGTGGCAGAATTGCCACCGCCGGGACGGCAGAGCAAGGACACTCTGTCCTGAGCTTTGCAGTCCTGGAGTTAATTTCTGGACCCTCTGAGCTGGGACGGGGCCGGTCTATGAACAGGGAGATTTTTCTTCCCATTCTGGTGGAGCCACACACAGTTAGGGCCCATATGTTCTCAGCTGTTGAGCCCGTGCCCCTTGGATTATTTATGTAGCTTGGAAATTTCTGTGGGCTCTGCTGACCCCCTCCGTCATTTGTTAATTATCGTGTTGTACCATTCCTCCCCTCTCCCGGTCCTTTATTAGCATATTTCAGGAGAGCCATCTGCCCGCCCAAATTGCCTGTAGCCTCATGAGGGCTGTAAGGTTTGTGACATCTTCACAGAACAACCTTGCTTTTCACTGGCACGGCAAGGAGATAAAGGACGACAGCGGCTGACTTCCGCTGCGGATTTCCACGTGGTAAATCCGAACGATGCTGTGGCCAAAGGGGAGCTGGGAATAACAAGCGGCAAAAAAACCCATGGCAGAGTAGATGTGCCCCTTGCGGGGGGTGGGGGGACCGTCCTGGCCCCCCCGCCAACGCGCAGCCAGCGCAGGAGTAGCGGCTGTTTGGGTTTGAAGGGCCCATTTTCCCAGTTCCCTGCTGGTGAGCGCACGGGTCGCACCACGGCCTCGGGAAACCATCTTCAAGCGAGGAGTGGGGTCGGGGGGAGATGCACATGGGAGAGATGCGGGGAGCGGGTCCTGCCTCCTCAGGAAAGCGGAATGGGGAGAGATAACGCCGCGGCTCTGGGATGGAACATGGCTGCCTGGGTTGGGAAGCGGGTGGCAGAAACCAGCGCTGGGCCCCAGCAGCTCTGCACGCGAGTACGGTCCGCTGCGAAGGCAGTTAATTGATAGTGATTAGCCATCGATTACTCTGACACCTTTTGCATCCGGCCGGTCCGGGGGGAACTGGGGGCTCTGGGGTGAATCCCCCCTCGTTGGCCCAAAGGCCCTGGAGGCGGCAGCGGGGTGGCAGGGCCCGGGCCCCGCGCAGGCTGGGCGGCCCCGGAGAGGGGGCGCAGGCTGGAGTTGGCGGTTTCCGAAAGGAACGTGGAGACGTGGGGGGTGAGGGCCTTCCTCAGCCTGAGGGGTTCAAGCCTCCGTCTCCGGGAGGTGTGCCATGGATCTTCCCCTCGGCGCTTAGACGGCGTACCGAGGGGAATCAAGGGGGGTGGTGGGGCAGCAGGGGAAACACCGCGGTGCCACTCTGTGGCTCGTCCCACGGCTTCGTCTTCAGGAGACGCGCCTTGGATCCAGCTATGGGATCCGGCTGCCCCTTCCGAGAGTGGTGTCCTTGTGTGACATCAAGGCGCCGTCTGATACAACACAGGAGAGACTCGTGCGGGTGTCTCGTACAGCGGGGGTCTCCCCAGGGGTGAAATAATGCAGTCTCTTGATAAAATGGCTGCGTTTGTTTTTCACCTATCCTGCCTTTTTTTTTTTTTGGCAGGGTTTTTACGAAACATTTGAAATTCTACCAACAGTAAATATTAGCAATAAATCACTGAAGGTGGAAATGGTGATAAAAGTGAGAGGTGCTAAAGGAACAGACTAAAAAGACAGATAGCTGTGAAGTGGCTGGAGAGGTAAAAAATGCATTCCTACAAATTTCCTATACAGGACTGAGCTTATCCAGTCTTTTCTTTAATGAGTTGATAAGAGAAGTGGGAACGCTGTAGGGAGACTCTCCCGTAACACCTCTGTACAGAAGGGACCCGAATGGTCTGAAAGCAGAACTGGTGACCCGGGGGAACGGGACGGGGTTCAAACGCTGCCTTGGAGCTGAAACATAAAGGACCACGGAAACCCACCGAGCAAGGTTTGAACACCACTTTGCTCCATATTTGCAGCAAAACCGAACGTGCCCAGAAGGTGGCCCTGTATCTGACAAAAGCTGGGTCTGAAGCACTTGACACGTTAAAAGGGTTTCAGATATATCCTTCAGCGAAGGCTGTGAACCTAAATTTAGAAACTTTAGGGCTGATAGCACTGGTGCAAAAATGAAACCGGTATATGATTTCTTTGAAATCTTATGCAAAGGAGAGTTCATAGAATCATAGAATTGTCTAGGTTGGAAGAGACCCTTGGGATCATCGAGTCCAACCATCTACCCTGCTCTACAAAGTTCTCCCCTAAATGATGAAACCAAGGAAGAATTAATGAGTTTACGGTGCACTTTTATGGGGTAACGTTGCCCAGGGAAGGGATGGCAGCGCAGCAGGAAGGATCCCTTCCTGGTTAAACCTCAGGAGGGGCGATCAGATCTCTGGGCTGGGATTCCACCGCTGCCCCGGGTGTGCCACGCGGCAGTTGGCAATCTTGCAGCTGTGGGTGTTAGTTAAAAAGCAGCAGCAGACTAGAAATTCACGCTGAGCCATTCCGTAGAGCCGAGGCAGACACAGTGAACTGATTTCTTTTTTTTATGCCTGCATGTAAATACAAACCCCGAGTGTGGGAGAGCCTCGAAGTCTGCGTCATGACAGAGCAAACAGTTGGATCTCTGCTTCGACAGAAGAGGTGTAGGAGACCTTCCCCGACTTCTCCGGGTGGTTGTAGCCCAGTATCATCACGCTTCAGTGAAAGAAGAACAGGAGCATCCCCAGGGCATCGTAGGCTGTCCCCGCTGCGGTGTGGCAAGCGCCGGCCAGCACCGGCCACAGCGTGTAAGTAAGACAGTCCACAGCGCGCCTTGGGTAGCTGTGGTTGTAGGCGCTGAAGCAGAGGATCCATAAGCGTACCTCGCGGTGTTGCTTCTTAGCTGGGCCTCTTCTGACTGCTGACATGAACTGTGCAGGCAGTGTTCCCTCTCTCAGAGTGATCAGACCGATGTTCATAGCTGATGCCCAGGGATGGGATGCAGAGAGGCTCTGCTTATACTCATTGCTACAACCCCCAAGGCCAACCAACTTTGTTATTTGCCCCGTTGGAGGGTCGGAAGCGGAGAAACATAGTGGGGTCCCACCTGCGGGGAGGAGCGGACAGGAGAGGTGACCCCAAACTGACCAACGGGGTATTCCATCCCATCTGCATCATGCTCAGTATAAAAGCTGAGGGATCAAAGGGTCAGCACTCTTCTTTCAGTGGCCGACGTCTGAGGAGGACTCCGTTCGTCTGCCTGTGATCCCCATCCTGAATGCAGATCCGGAATCCAGTTCCCCTCCGTCACCGAGTCCAGCCTGGGACTGCCCCAGTGTCAGCGGTGTCATGATTGTCATCTCGGGAGCTTGATACGGTTTTGTATATATTTTTCATTATTTCCTTTTATTTTATTATTAATATTTCATTAAAGTAGTTTAGTTCCTTCTAAACTCATAAGTCTCTTTTTCCTCCTCTGCCTCTCTCTTTGAAGAGGGGTAGAGGGGAGCATCTGTCGGTCCCATCTGTGGTCCCCCAGGTCCCCAGTGGCCGATTTGGCCTAACCCACGACAGGCTGCCTGGAGAAAACGCAGGAGAACAGCGTCGGTGGTCTTGGTGCCCAAGTGCCAAGTGCGCAGTGTCACTGCCACGGGGCTGTTTTCTCCGGGGTAGGTTGGACTCTGGGAGAAGCACAGGCAGCTCTTCGGTTGTCCTCACGTCTTAACGACAGCGGGTATTTGGTGCTTGGGGTACTCGGGGTGGGGACTGTGAACCTGTGGGGTTTTTAGAGCGCTTTGTGGCAATAGGAGGGTGGTTGTGTACGTACAGCTCTGATGCGCCGATGTGCTGGCGGTTGGTGTTCCACACGCGTGTGCGAAGCCAACAGGGTGTCTGAGAAGCTTAGAGGAACGCAGGGAATAAAGCGTGCCGGTGGTAGCGCACGTGGGGGGCTAGACCTGGGGAAAGGGGGAGTTGTACGTGGATTTGCAGATTTGGTGTATGTAACGAGCGTGCAGTACGGTGTGAGTAACTCTGGAGAGTGAAGAGGACAGGTTCTATGCGGTGTACACGTTGGGGTAGATGGTGGTACTGTCTTGAGTCAGCCCTGTGCAGCGCCGTGTGCCCCACCACCTCTGTGCTGACAGGACCTCGTCCATGCACCCCCAAATTGCTCTGCACTCTGTAAGCTCATCTCCTAATCGCCCCCATTTGCAGGCACACACACTCTTCTGTACCCAAACCTTACACACGTACTACACTGACTCAAGGACAGTGGAAGGGTGTCAAGAGGAAAGCGGTGCACACAGGGCTGTGTGCCGGCGTGGAGCCAGCACAGGGCAGGTGGGGGGCTGCGTGCGGGGTGCGGGACAGGGGGGCAGGGCAAGGTGTGGGGTGGCTGTGCTGGGGCTGGGGTGCAGTGTGGGGTGGCTGCGTTGTGACAAGGGTGCAGCACAGTGTGGGGTGGCTGTGCTGCACAGGGACACAGTGTGGGGTGGCTGTGCTGGGATAGGGACACAGTGTGGGGTGGCTGTGCTGGGATAGGGACAGTGTGGGGTGGCTGCACTGGTACAGGGGCATAGTGTGGGGTGGCTGTGCTGGGACAGGGACACAGTGTGGGGTGGCTCCGCTGGGATAGGG
Organism: Anarhynchus alexandrinus; assembly: GCA_008711295.1. NCBI lineage: Eukaryota > Metazoa > Chordata > Aves > Charadriiformes > Charadriidae > Anarhynchus > Anarhynchus alexandrinus. Next base: position 457,053 of record VUYV01000456.1, read on the forward strand.
ACACAGTGTGGGGTGGCTGTGCTGGGATAGGGACAGAGCATGGGGTAGCTGTGCTGGGATAGGGGTACAGTGTGGGGTGTCTGTGCTGNCCGCTGGGATAGGGATACAGTGTGGGGTGTCTGTGCTGGGACGGGGATACAGTGTGGGGTGGCTGCACTGGGATAGGGACACAGTGTGGGGTGGCTGTGCTGGGATAGGGACAGAGCATGGGGTAGCTGTGCTGGGATAGGGGTACAGTGTGGGGTGTCTGTGCTGGGACGGGGACACAGTGTGGGGTGGCTGTGCCAGGACGGGGGTGCAGCACAGTGCGGGGTGTCTGTGCTGGGACAGGGACACAGTGTGGGGTGGCTGCGCTGGGACAGGGACAGAGCACGGGGTGGCTATGCTGGGATAGGGACACAGTGCGGGGTGGCTGTGCCAGGACGGGGACAGAGTGTGGGGTGTCTGCGCTGGGACACAGCGTGGGGTGTCTGTCCGGCAGGGGCTGCCCGGGGGTGCCGGGGAGGGCCGTGCCGGGCGCCGGGGAAGGGGCGGGCAGTGCCGGGCGGGGGCGGAGGCGGAGGCGGTGCCGGGGCGGTGCCGGGAGCGGGTCTCGGCGGCGGCCGGTGGGGTCGGCGGGTCGGGTGGGTGCGGAGCGGAGGCGAAGGGCAGCGGGAGCGGGAGGATGCCGGCCTACACGGTCACGGTGGCCACGGGCAGCCAGTGGTTCGCGGGCACCGACGACTACGTGTACCTGAGCCTGGAGGGGACGGCGGGCTGCAGCGAGAGGCACCTCCTGGACAAACCCTTCTACAACGACTTCGAGCGCGGCGCGGTGAGTCCGGACGGGGCGGCGGCGACCCTCCCCCGCGGCGGCGACCCTCCCCCGCGGCTCCCGGTGGCGTCCCGGGTCGGGGGGTGGGGGGTCTCCACCGCCTACGCGCCGTCGCCCTTCTGCCGTCGGGGCGCCGCGGGAGGTGGAGGTTTCTGCGGGACCCGACGGCCGCCCGGCCCGGAGCCCCCGGCGGCTGCGGTAGGGACGGGTTGGGGGGGGGGAACGGGGTGGGGGGGTTTGATTGTCGTCCCCCTGTGCGGGACGCCGGGACCCCGAGGTGCCCGCTGCCACCCCCGGGCGCATCCCTGTGCCAGGGGTTAGTCCTGGCTGCCGTCGGTCGGTCGTGGGGAAGGATGGGGCCCTTTGGTTCTGGCTCGCCATAGGTTTGCAGGTTTCCTCCTGTTTTCTTTGCAAATGCTAAAAAAACCCAGTCCAAACCGCGTGCGTTCCGTTGGTAGGTGATGTTTAGGGTCTGTGTCTATTAGTGGTCAGAGCCCTGATGTCTCCAAGGGATTAAAAGAAGAGATGAAAGCTTCTGGTGGGAATTCCGGTGCCTGCCAAGGGAAACGCGTGGGGCAACTTCAGTGGAAGTTGGAAAACCGCATGAACACGCAGGTTTGAGAATGAAGTTGGGACCGGGGCTATCGGCTGCACTGTTCTTTCTAACCCCGGTTTCTGCCATGTGTTGTGCCCTGTCCTCTCTGCGGTCCTCTCACAGTACCCAGGGTATCCCTCTGTAATCACTTATACTCTGAGCACTGGTTTAGAACAGCATTTATTTATTTGCTTATTGTCCGCTGTGGAAATAACAGACTAGGGTAATTATTTTTTTCCCCCTCCCAAAACGTGTATTTTATTTGGAAACCTAACTCGCAGTTTCCAAAAGGTCTGATGAGGTTTAAGCAACTTTGAAAGTTTTAACAAATCCCTCCTAAGTCTGTTTGGAAATGAGACCTACTGCTGCATATGTACGAGTGAGATTTCACTTTGACGGTGCTGCGCTTTGCCTTTGGGTGTGTTTCTTTAATCATGGGGTTCACAGCCTGAGTTAGGTATCCGGTCTCTTCTGCGTTAGACATCTCAGATACGGTTACCAGCGGTCAGCGTTTTGAATGTGTTGCTGGTGTGTGTAGATGTGGTCCCTGGCTATTGATAGGTGATGTTCTGAGGGGATGCTCTGGCAAGGTCAGGTGTGGGGACTTCCCAGCCACTGCTCTTGAGGTTGGTTTCCTTCACGGTTAAACATTCATTAGCTTAGAACCTTGTTAGCCGTATCTCCCAAATGGGCATCCAGCCATTCTTTCTCTCTTATCCAGTGAATATTCACATATTTTAAGCCAAGCTTAACAACGGTAGCGAGAGGGGTTGGAGAAGACCTCAGAGGTAGGGTTCTTTCCCAGGAGAGAGATAAGCACCAGGTTCTCCAGCGAGCAGGCAGCCTGCTCTTCTCCCTGAACTCCCAAAGAGGGTTCCGCTGCCGTTGCGAGGGGGCTGTGGGGGAGAGGCCGGCAACACTCTGACCGTCCGATCGGGTTGGGTCCTGCCACAGGGAGAAGGTGCCGCGATGTGAGCGTTAAGGATGCGCTGAGCAGCAGCTGTTGAAGTGCTGCAGGACCGGGTCCCGCAGGAGCGGAGGTGCCCGCGGGCGTTGTGCCCCGCTGGGGGAGGGACCGGCGAACTGAGGTTTGCGGGTGTTAGCAGCGCTGCAGCAGGGGATGTCTGCACCGAAAAGGAGTACTTGCATCTCCTCGGGAATGTAACTTTTAGGCACATTTGAAGGTCTTCACCTGTGTCCTAGCACTTAATTTAAAACGTGTTGTCAGCTAAGGAGGCTTTCTGAGGCAGGGACTGTCGCTTCTTTTTTTTCCAAGTGCAAAGGTTCTTGACAAAATCCAGATGACAGCTTTTCCTCCTATCCAAATTAATTATTTCTGTTCATTGTGATGTGTTTGATACTTCAAATATGCAGTCATTTTTTTCAGCGTGTATTTACTGCGGAGAATAACTCTGTGTTCGGTAAATTGTCGGGCTCGTTGGACTCTTGCAGTACGATGCGCTGAGTTTTGTTGCTGAGGATGCTTTCTTGGGGAGTGCAGTGTGTTTCTGCAGGGACCTGTTCAGGTAACGTTGTGCCCAAAACACCGTGAGTCTTATCAATACATTGGGCGACAGAAGAAGGAAAGAAAAGAAAATTACCAATACGAAACCAAGAAGAGAAGACTGAAGCAGGCCAGAAGGCTTTCAGGCTGGCTGGTTTGTAAAATGTACCAACTGGTTTCCCAGTTCTGCCTTTAATGGTTCTTTCAATACCATCTCTATAATTTTCTTTTTCTGCAAATTCTGCAATTGTGGANTTTTCAGTGGATGACCAGAATTTTACAGTATTATCTTGTCAGGCTTTGTCTGCTTTCCAGTTCCTTTTCCAACTGTCGGGGCAGGCTCGGTAGTTGCATTATCCTGGTAATGTCTTCATTTGAATTCATGCAAATTGCGCGTCTTACTAGGTATGATGGATGAGGGCTTGGGCCAGTTCGGAGTGGGAGATTTGCATGCCAGGTGTTGACTGAGGGAAGGGGACTTGGACAAACCTGAAGGGGCTGTGCAGGCCGGTAGCTCAGCTGGAGTTTGTGTGTGACTGCCTCCGAGTACTGGACGCGGGCGATGCAGAAAGCCAGAGCTGCTTTTCTTTACTCGGTGCCTTTTGAGTAAGTTCCTGTTGGTGATTTCAAAGCCAGTGTCACCGTGTCGCTCACTTCTCTGTTTTCTTCCTGTCACCCCTTCATCTGCTTTTCGCTTTTGTGGACAGAAATGCCCTCACAAGTATTTCCCGAAGGGAAACACGGTTCTTTCCACTTCGAGCTTTGCGCTTGGAGAGAGAGGGGTTGTCAGTGTCGTCATTTTTTGCAATATTGGGCTGGTCGGTAGGAGTCACTCAAGAAGGAAGAGCTTGGGTTTTGCGTGAGATTAAATTGCTCGAACAGGATGCGACGGGAGTTTGGACAGTCCGATAGCCTTAATTAATTCTGTTCTCTCACTCTGAACCAGCAGTAGAAACTCCTGGCGCCTCTGGCTCGCCGCGCGGCCGTCGGGGGTGCCCCGTCCCTACCCAGAGACCTCGTACCACACATGCCACGGAAACCTCGAGCAGCCCACTGTCAGTTCTCACCTGCGCCTCGTCCCGTCTTTGTACCCTGACGCACCTTTACTGCGTTAGCAAAACTGCCATCTCGGGTGAGCCCACGGCGTCGCCGGCTTGGAGGCAGCGAAAGCTGCGCGCGACGTCAGGAGGGAACCCCCACTTTCAGAAGCGCCATTAAAATGGGAACGGTGATGGTTGTTAAAAGCTTCAAAACCTTCAAGCAACATTTGGGTTAATTGAATGTCCTTTTTGCGACTATTTTAGGGCTCTGGTAATATTAGCACAGAGATTGTTACCAGAAGAATGAGTTTCTTCCAAAGATTTGCTGTCAACGTGACATTTCTGTCAACTCTTTGGATCTGATTCACGTTGCTCTTTAATTTAAATCCTAGATGTATGTATATATAGGTGTGACATTATAAAAACTGTAGAAATATATACATGTACATGAGGATTTTTTTAAAAGTGAAATTGTTAGCTGAACCTTTAAAGGAGAGGAATCAAAAAAAGGATAGTCAGGTGTCTTGGGCAGCAAGGAATTGATGAGAAAATAAGACTAATTTCAGACTTTCTGTCTGAAACTTGACAGCAACGGGTTTTTGTGAGGACGTGAGCTAAAAATACATTTCCCCTATCCAGGCAGTGTCCTTGGTCACCTTATTCTTCCTCTGCACACGACTAGCCCTGGAACTGGAAATGGGTGAGGAGATGGAGCATAAAAATCCCGAGGAGCTGAATACGGAGTGGATCTGATCCAGATGCAGTTTGTCCTTTGCTCTGTAGGTTATTGCATTAGTCTTTGCGTGTTTAAATTCCCTTTAGGGTGATGAACGCAAACGGTTAAGTAGTTCATATAGGTTTGTGGGCTGGTTTGGACTGTGTCTCTGCAAGGTGGCTGCGTCCATCCAGCTCCTGACTGCCAGGCGCGACGAGACCATGGTCAAATTGAAAGAGGGGGCTCAGTTTGTGTTGTAATCGCATCAAGAGGTACGCGAGCGGGAAGTGGCCGAGGGTGAGATGCGTGGTGTGACAGCCTGTGACGGGGGGCTCTTCTGCAAAGCGCCGTCTGGTCCTGGAAAGACGTAAGACGTTGCAGAAGTACTGACTCAGTGTGAAACCTGAGCCCGTTAAAGAGTTTATTGACACTGCTTTTATTGAGAAAACCCGGAGTTGCAGCGGAACGAATATGAAATAGAAATGGTTCAAGTGCTGCCTGTTTCCAGAAAGAAGATTTGAAGAGCGGGAAACAATCCGAGCGTGTTATCCGCGTTCTCTAGCCGCCATTCAGAATTCTTTGTGCTGATGGACAGGAGCGAAGCCGAGAACATTGGACGTGGGGTGATAGTCAAAGATGAGGGTGGTGTTTGAAACCAGCGTTGCGGGAGGGAGGAGACTCCGTGCTCTTCTCCAGGACCGCAGGGGTATGTCCTGCAGCCACTGACTGCCGCAGTTGTGGCTCAAAGCACAAATGTGATTCTTTTCTCAGAAATGTGGTTTCTGAGAAAAGCCGCTCAATGTTTTTCAGTCTCCACAGGTGGTTCAAAATCACGAATCCTCAAGGGAATGAATTTACCTTTACGCATTATGCCTTTAGGTGTGCTGGGATAGTGTGTGGGGGTGGAGGGGTTGAAGAGTCAGCAACATAAACTTTCAAAAAATGTTTAAAATGAGTATATTTACTGGCTCTACTGAAAGAACTATTTCTTTTCTGCTATGAAGATATAAGGAAAAGTGACAAGCATAATTTTAATATGTTGGTTGGAATCTCATCTCTGTGATTTTCATCTCTCAGCTCACACCCTGGCAGACAGACGCGGTCATGCCAAGCTTGCCAAGGACCACCGTGCTATTTGCGAAGCGGTTTGTTACCACCTGGTGTGTATGGGTGTGCTATTGGCATGAACGTTGCAAATTTTTATTTAGGACATGATGGGCTTCCTTTAATAGGAATAGGGGAGAATATAGCTCAGACTAGGATGAGTCTGTGCAGTCTCAGGAAATGAAAATAAGCACCGTTCATGCCCTTATGAAATCTTTGAGGCTAACATTAAATTAGGCTGCATGTTAGAAGACATTCCGATATCCTTGTTGGTATGAGACAGCTTCATACGAGTTGCAGTGCAGCGATCGCGGCCTGACAGTTTCAAAGCTGATTGAAGAACCTCTTTGGGGAAAGGCAGGCAAGGACAACGTTCCATTGTCTGCAGGATGGACTTCAAAGCCTAAAGGGTTTTTAATTTTTCTCCGGCTTCCATGAGTCAATTAGATGCGACAAACTTTATGAAGGCTGATATCTTATTGAGAGATCTTGGAGAGAGATCTATTGGGAGATCTTATTGCGGCCTTTCAGTACCTAAAGGGGGCCTACAGGAGAGCTGGGGAAGGACTTTTTACTGGGGCATGGAGTGATAGGACAAGGGGGAATGGCTTCAAACTGGAAGAGGGCAGGTNAGCTGCTATTGTCCTCATTTAAAAACTGGAAAAGTGAAGATCATCCACAGGAAGCACAAGACAAAAGGGATATGAGTGTTCTGGATACTGTCCTTAGTGTGAAGCACGTATGACTAATACACATAGGTCTTTAGATTCCTTGTCTGAAGTATTACTCTCATGATCATCTTTCCACTCCAGTTGCATGGAGAGGTGTGCTCTGGCAATACCTCTTTCCTCTGCTGCTAGGAGAGCAGTAAGTGGTTTCATGGTCTACACATTCTTCTCAAACTTGCAAACATTTCAAGAGGTAATATCATTTTTAGGTCGCATACAAAAATGTTTCTCCGTTTCTGGAGTGTTTTGTTTGTTCTTTTATTCGCCTTTCTGTTGCATTGCAGTCCAATCATAGGTCATCCTTTCCTCACCCACCAGAGGCTGGAAAGTTCTGTCATACCCGTGCCGTGCCAGGAGCGCGTGGAGTGCTGGTTGTGCCTCCTGCACGTGCAGTGGATCACTGACTGTCTTCTGCTCTGTAGGTTGACTCCTATGATGTGACTGTGGAAGAAGACCTCGGAGAAATTCAACTAATAAAAATTGAGAAACGGAAATATTGGTACCAGGATGACTGGTACCTTAAGTATGTCACTGTAAAAACGCCACTGGGCGACTATTTGGAGTTCCCGTGTTACCGTTGGATTACAGATGAAAAAGAGATTGTCCTTCGCGATGGAAGAGGTGAGAGCCGTAAGAATTTCCTGCTGATTTCCTGCAGAACATGCAGAATTCTTCCACCTCTCCTTCCCCTTTCCCCACGCGCCTCCCAGTCTCCTCTCTGACGCGGAGCCCCACTGCCAGCCCCCCTGCATCCCAGGGGTGGGCTTTCCCTGCCGACCGGGACCGCTTTCTGAGCAGTTTGTCGGGCTGGGCGCTGGCAGTTGAGTTGGATGTTTTGAGAAGCACGTGCAAGGAAGAGTCCTTACGCTGGCTTGTTACACTGGTCTTGAATTTGAAGGCTGACCCTAGTGCCAAATTCTTTGTCTGCTCCACATCTCCATTGCTGGAAGCCCTTTTGATCTAGTTAGAATCGGTGTGCTGCCTTTGTTTCATACTGAGCCCCTAAGTGGCCCATGATTAATTGCCTGTGAATTGTCTTGTTTTCTTGAGAGTGAGATAAAATCCCAAAGCAGCTCCCAATAAAAAATCCCAAATACAATCCCAGACCTGCTCAGCAGGTGCAAGGACTGACTTGAAACAGCAGCTTCGCTTTTCACCCCTTCTCTTTGCGTGCTGTCAGGTCCAGGAGAAGGCAGGGTGAGGTGGATGTGACCGCCGCAAGTGGTGGTGACCAACTGAGAAAAGCGTTACAGCACTTCTGCGCTCTGTTCAGAGCGGCCGGTTGGACCCCAAACTTGTGTTTGAACTGTCTCTGACTACCTGCTCGCGGCCATCAGGGTTGGGGCAGACATTTCTCACCGATGTTGGCCTGTTCCCCTCTGTGCTTCCCAGGGCGGGTTGGCTGCCGAAGCGGTCTGCAGCACGAATGCCCTGAAACAGCTGAAACAATATATGAGGTGGGAGGAAATAGGTGTTTATCTTCCCATTGAGTTTTTGGCTACTCCTGGCTGAGGAATTTTTCGTTAGAAGACTTTTGTCCTGTAATCGCAACTACGTGTCTGTTTATTTTTTGTCTCCAGAAGGACTTTTGGTTTTTCATGGTTTGATTTATAACAACTGTAACGCTTCCACGGAAAGCGGCTTTGCGCGGCTTTCGGAGTGTGGTGAGGTGAAGGACGAAAGCCAGCGAAGCCCTATCGGTAACTTGAGCACAGCCAGCTGGAAGCCATTAGCTCTATATGTTATGTGTTGTATTACCTCTGATGTTCCCAACTGCAAACCCCAAAGAGCTGTTTCCATGAAAATCCTGCTGGATTTATCTGCCTTTGCATTTGCATATGTAAAGCGAGTCACGTACCTTGCCCTTTCTCTGGTCGCTAAGGAAGTCCCTGTGTTATTTAATGGTATAGTGAATACCTGGTCAGAAGAGCACGCTGTCTGGAAATTAAGCCCCACGGGTTTTTCCTTCTGTTCTCGTGATAAGAAGATGTGATTATTGCCCCAAGCTGACAGGGGAGAGCACAGCTCAGGGAGAGAGGATAGGAGACGTTTCCTGGAGGTGTCTTTTAGGAGAGAAGATTAGCTGCAACAATTCCAACCTCAACCATTCTATGATTCTGTTATTTCTCTTATTGATGAAAATTCCCGTAGGTACTGAAGTGTAAAATTAATACCCATGACCTTATTCAGACCATGCAACACTAGATATGTACAGCAGGTGTCTACACGAGGAATCCCAGTTTTGTATACGTTTGAGCCAGATGTTCCTAGCTTGAGCTATTTGCCCCTCGGAGGCACCAAGTTAGGAGCTTGTCTCCTCCCACAGGGGACCTGTGTTTCTGCTCCAGGTACGAAACTGGATTGGGTAAGCATTTGCCACAGAAACTTTGTAAAGGTATAGATTAGAAGTTGGAAGGTTTGGAAACCTTGCTCTCCTCGAGACCTGGGCAGTGATTGGTAGTGGAACCTCATAACTCCATCTCTTTCCCTCTTTCACAGCAAAGCTCCCCCGGGATGACAAGACCCAGATTCTCAAGCAGCACAGACGCAAAGAGCTTGAGACCCGTCAAAAAACGTACCGGTGAGTTTCCCATAGCTCCCCAGAAGGTCCAGGGCCTCTTCTCATCAGTTTGGCAGAATACGTTCAGATTGTCATATTGCTCTAATTACTGAACTGCTGAATAAGAGAAAGCATAAGTTACCACGTTGGCCATATATGTTTTTTACTTTGCTTATCACAGTGAATTCCATCTTCCTGGCGCGAGTGGCATTACGAGGTCCTTGAATCCCCGAGAAGCCTGTCTGGAAGGCTTAAGTGGGAAGTCTCTGTGTGGGTCCTCTGGCACACGGTTGTGCTTTCAAGGAAGATTTGAAGGCAGATTTCGTTTGCCTTTTGCAAGTAGTACTCCAGTTTTGGAACGTGATCTGAACACATCAGCTCTTACCGGAGCTCTCTGGCTGCTGCAGCAAGCTTGTTTTCCTCGGTTCCCGCACTGGGGTGCGGTGGAAGGTCTGGCCCCGTTTGCGTGGACTGGAACGTGCTATCAGAACTCAGTCGTGATACCCACCTTTGTACTGTCATAGGCATTATTTCCTAATCAAGGTCACAATGAGANGGAGCTCTCTGGCTGCTGCAGCAAGCTTGTTTTCCTCTGCCGCACTGGGGTGCGGTGGAAGGTCTGGCCCCGTTTGCGTGGACTGGAAGGTGCTGTCAGAACTCAGTCGTGATACCCACCTTTGTACTGTCATAGGCATTATTTCCTAATCAAGGTCACAATGAGAAAGTGCTGTCTTTTATCAAACGGTGAACTCCAGCAGTCGTTAGACATTTCCTTTTCCTAGAGCCGTACTCTCTGTTAAAATGACAAGTTTTGTGCACTCGCATCTTCTTATCGTGCGAGTAAGGATCAGAAGGACAGAGGGTCCATTTACCATTGATGGATGGAGGCTCGGTGTATCTGCTGTTGATATAATTTGACTAAGAAAGATGGGAAATAGAGCAGAGGAAAATATAGTTCAAAATGAGGTGTGGCACACAATTTCGTTTATGTATGCAAAAAGGAAGGCAAAACCATTTGTAATTCCAGAGAAATAGCTATTTACAATTCCAATGTATAACTGATAACACACAATGCAGTCTGTGTTGTGGCACACAGTTTGGAAATACCCTTGAAACAGTACTCTTTACAAATCGCCTTCCGTTGTTTTGAAGTAACAATGATACACAGTGCACAAACACACATGGCGGAGAACATGTGCCATGACCCTCATGATGCAAGGCTGTTCTGAGGAGCTTAATCAAGACTATCTGTGTGTCTTGAAGAGTTGCCTTTTGGAGGAACCTAAATACGTCCCTGAGTACTTTTAGCTGCTATACCTCAGTTCTGCAAAAATGGAGCCCCAATGGGGGGGCATTGGGCAGCTCTCTGTCCCTCTGTCCCCTCCCAATACATTTGAAGCCACTGCCAATTTCAACCAAACGTGGCAAGAGTTCGGATATATCACAGGTATTAAGATGCTTCAAGTTTCGTGAAGGTAGGGGGCCAAGGAGGTGCCTTCCATTGTACTTCGGGATTCTGTAGGGTACTGGTAGGTATCGATGTGGCATAAGTCACTATTTTTGGCCCAGATGAGTCTGCCACAGATTTGCTTTATAGAGTTGAGTCGCAAAAGCAGTGTAGGTAAAGGCACGACACCACTCACGCGCTGGTAAGATCATATGGTCCATCCAACCTTTTGTTTTCTCAGCTGGAAGGAGTGGCACCCAGGCTTTCCCCTGAGCATCGACGCCCATTCTCACAGCGAGCTGCCTCGTGACATCCAGTTTGATAACGAGAAAGGAATTGACTTCATTCTGAACTACTCTAAAGCGTAAGTGCGTGTGGAACTTTAGGAGTTTTGCAAAACCTCTTTTGGGGCAGGGTAAGGATCTGATCACTTTTTAGGTTTCATTGAAATCCCAAAATGGGATTCTTTTCTCTCAGCTGGGTCTGCAGTCAATTAAAGTAGGAAAGATTTGAAGGGATTATTATATTTTTTTTTTAGTTATCAATATTTTAAGCTTTTCACGGTAGGAACTGACTGAGCCTCTGCGTTCTCGTGAGACACTGTTTTGGCTGTGGGCAGAGGTAGGAGGCACTGTTGAAAACCATCGGAAAAAGGACTATTGGCAGCTGGTACCTTGGGCTTTTGGCTTAGTTCTCAGAGTCGCCCCCTGGAGATACCTCTCCCCTGAAAGTCCTGCCCAGTAGTTGGCCTCCTTTTGATCCTTGTCCGATCATTCTGTCTCCCTGTCAGGTGGGAAGAGATCTCTGGAGAGGTCATCTCCAGCTCCAGGCTAGACAGTTGCGTGAGTTTAACTTCTTAGCGTGCCTCCAGGCATCTCTGACCTTGACTGCCATCGGGGGCAGCAGAAGCAGTCCGGTCTGCGTGCCCCCATCTGGGCTCAGCGCAGACGCAGCTCCTTTGTCTGGGTTATGGTCACGCTGGTCTAGAGCCCTTCTCCAGGTCATTACTTGCTGGTTTTCCAGGCTTTGAGTCCTCTTCGGCCACTTCTAATCCAGTTCTTTTAAAGGTGCGTGGTCCAAGTTTACTGATTATAAATCCACCCTCTTGGGATTCTTCCTCCCTCAAACTCTGTTTGGGAGGATTTCCTGCGACACTGTGACCTTTCTTTACTCCGTTATCTGCGCTTCTTATCTTTGTCGATGTGTTTGCTTTTCTTTGTGCATTTGAAGTGTTAGTGGAGAGCCAACTTTCTTTTCTCAAATTCATTATTTGCTTTCTAGTCAAAATAAACGATTTCTATTTAATAACAGCAGTCCGTCATTTATGTAACAATTTGGGACTTGTCATCTCGTTGGAGGTGACCTTGCTCGGCTGGGCTGCAGGCAGAATCCTTTGCTGAATTAGCACTTTAAGTCAGAGGTTTTTGTCTCCCAGACCGCCACGTTCATGTGATGTCTGCAGCCAAGGGGCTTGGTTCCTGAGGTTAGAGGTGAGCATCAAGTTTAACCAGCAGCTCAAGTAAATAGAAAGCTCTCAAGCAAAGGATCCAGCCTGGCCTTGGTCACGTAGACACTTAGAGGAGCTCTTCTCTGCTCAGGAACGCCGGCTGGACTGGTCCGGGCTTGTGTTTGTTCTCACGTGGTGCAAATCACTCTGTCGCTTTGTGTCACCGTACGGGTGCTCATAACGATCTTAGCGCTCTCAGCTGATGCCGACTGCTGACGATGTGCGAAGCGCTGCTTTTTCTGACTATATTTTTCATACGTCGTAGGTCTTAAAGTGCTGCCGCTGTAGGCTGCCGGTAACAGCTCTAGAATGGAGGTCAGTAAATGCAGCAGCAGGGACTGGGCCCTGGAGATGCCCCTCAGGCTTGGGGGTAAAGGGACGGCCAGCAGATTTCATTCTGTAGGGTGACCCATCTCACATTCCACCACCCAAAAATTTATTGTGTAGGTATATAAAAGAGTGGAAAAGAGCGGCAAAGGCTATTGACGAAGCTGGAGGTGATTTTTTCTCACAGACGTTTTGTTTTGTTTTATTTTTAGGATGGAGAATCTTTACGTCAACCGTTTCATGCACATGTTCCAGTCCTCCTGGAGTGATTTTGCAGATTTTGAGAGGATCTTTGTCAGAATCAGCAACACAATTTCTGGTGGGTTTATCAGCATTTGCTCGTGTTTGCATCATAGAATGACTAATTAGTTGTCTTGCGTATATCTGATTAGGATGGAAGTGGTTGACCCACACTTCTGCTCTCCCATGGTTTTTCATAAATAAACTGTTATCTCAGACTGCTGATCGCAGCAGCAGCCCACAAGACCAAAAAGCAAGCTATGATCTTACACAAACTGAAAATTACTGGGAATCGCTCAGTGACGTTCTCTGTCCTGAGCTATGCTGGAGGTCGGGCCGGTTGGGCACCATAGTCCCTTTTGGCTTTTAGAAGTGCGTTTTCAGATACGTGCAAGTCCCATAGGACAAATTTTCCTGAGTATTTCCCATCTAAACCCAGACATAGCTTAGTGGGAGTGGTTTTCAGAGCCCATTAGCTGTTAAGGCATTTTTGATCACCTATCTCCCACTTCAGCCCTCTTAAATACATGGGAAAATCTCCAGAGAGGCGTGTTTGGAAATGTTCTCAGCTAACGGCAAGTGTGAGGGTGACCCCTCCGGCCTCTTACACAGATCAGATCAAAGGCTCTTGCCCAACGTCCCAGCCACGTGCTCAGTCCCAGTTGCACTGCTGCTGAAAGTCGCGGCATCTCGACCCGGTCCCGACACGGGGAGGGTACCACTGCCTCGGTTCTGCTGTCATGATCTCACCCGTAGCTCCCCTCCATCACTTCTCGTGGGCCGCTTGTGTCGATGCCGCGGGGCAGCTCAAATACTTCTCAGCGGTAAATCGTTCCTAACAGGGCTCATTTTCACAGAACTCGTTTCGGGCGTGGAATTGGGTGCTGTTAGGCCAGCAGGTCTGCGGGAGGGTTGCAAAGAGCTGGGAACGACCTGGGACGGAGAGCTGTAACTTCTTCACCTGGGGCTGCGGCAGCCAGGATGGGCTCCCAGACCACGCTCTGCGGAACTGGGGTTCTCGCTGGAAACTAGTGAGAGTTAGGCCTGCAAAGACTTGTGGCGTTTATCCAAAACGTCACCTCTTTTCAAAAAGGCGTCAGGATGAGTTGTGCGTACTGCGTTAAATGTCTTGCTGCGCTTGTCGTTTCCTGCTCACGTCTTCCTACCAGAAGACAAAAATCCCTCTCAAAGAGTGTGGGTTTCACCTCTGTACTCAAGGCCATTCAGCTTCTGCAGTATCATTCATACTGTCAAAAACTCTACTGATGTAGGATTAAGATGTCAAAGACAAAATACTTCCTTTAACCCTTTTCGGTACGGCAAATCTTAGCAGTTCCCTAAAGGAATCGCAGACAGACGTGGGTTTTGAAGTTCGGGGTGTCCTTTTGGCAAAGCAGGGCTGGGAAGCCTTTGTTTTGTGAGCCAGACCCAACCTTCTACTGTTGCCCCTGGTGACATTATTTTACTTTATTCTCCTGTATCATTGGATATGACAGATACACAGATCCGGTAAGTTCGTTAGCGCGTGGTTCCTCCCGTGGCAGTGAATGGCTCTTCAGACTCTGCAAAGGAAAATACTTTTTCCTCCTGCTCTGAGGCTGTGCCTCTCTGCAGGCTGCCTGAGGACCAGTTAAAAGAAATGAGAATAATTTCTGCAGTCTCGGGTATAAAATAAGGCCTTCAGGCCTATCTTCTTCATCCTTTCGCCATTTGTAGAAAAATAAATTGCTTTCAGAAACAGTTCTGACCTGTCTGAAAATAGGCAACTGGGGAGAGCTTTACTCGCTTCATTTTTCCCCTGAAGACACCGATGGGATTTTCGACATTAATCATGTTTTTTCGGACTCTGAACTTGTAGGCTGAAGTGGCGACATGACATTGTGATACAGAACATTGCAACTGTGGGAAACGTCCAGTAGTACTGCACGTGTAATAGTAAAGAGACGGAACACCCAAAACTAGCATTTTATTAAGGAGGGATGTTGATCTGGGTCTGTATTAGCAATTGAAAAATAAACAGAGGGAAAAAAAAATGTTAAAAAAGCAAAACGATGAACGAGCAGTTTTACTGAGTGAAAGTCAAAACCTTTCCCCGGGTGTCCCTCACTCAGCTCCAGTCTCTGCTGCTCTGTATTTCCCTTCTCCCACCTGTGCCGTCTTTTTTGACTCATCCCTCTGCACTGCACGCCCTGAGAATTTGAAGAGTGAGATTTAAAAACATCGTGGAAGACCCGAGGAGGTGGTCTGCAGATGGAGAGGGTATTTTTCATAGGAATGCAGTATCGTGCTCCTCACTGCTTCTGGACATGGAGAAACAAATTATTATCAATTTAATTCTTCTCAAACTGAAAAGCAAAAATTACATCGTTCAAGGTGAAAAGCAAAAATTACATTGTTCTTTTAACTTAAGTGATTTTTCTTAAAATCCTATGGCACCCTTTGACTCATTTTCTCGCTACTGTCTTTAGTGAAAGTTGCAGTGCAGCATAACAACGTGTGGGGAGGAAGGGAGGAATCCTACGGTGCAGTGCAGATATTGATGCTGCGGGCTTGTGTTTCCCTTAGAATACGTGATGCAGCACTGGAAGGAAGATTTCATGTTCGGCTACCAGTTCCTGAACGGATGCAATCCTGTGCTGATTCGGAGATGCACTGAGATACCCAAGAAGTTGCCTGTGACTATGGATATGGTCGAATGCAGTCTGGAGAGGAACCTGACCCTGGAGGAGGAAGTGAAGGTACGGCTCTGGGTGAGGTTGGACTTCATCTCTTCCTTCTCATATCCTTTAACTCCCAAGCCCTGTTCTAACTGCCTTCAGCCACATCTCCTCTCTTCAGGCTGTGTGGTTGGTTATGGCAAAGCTCATTGTCTCTGCAGACTGGCAACACTTCTCCTGACTGTTTTCTCCTGCTGTCCCGGAGCTGCAGGCCATGCCTTTCTCCCGGGCCAGTTAAAGGGATGTCACCAGGAGGTGAAGGGTCCTTTTTCAGTGGTTTCCTCTGAAAGGTTAGGGTCTGACCGGCTGCCTCGGAGGGGGAAAGTGCCTCTCCCTTTCCTGGTAGGGTCTTACCCTGTTGCCGCCCGCAGAGTTGGACTAACACGCTGGGGAAGGGGCGGCAAGGGTGGTGCCTTGCTTTTGTTGGTGTGGTGAGCATGAGAGGCTCTTCAGCTGGCACTGGGAAACTCGTCCGCATATCAGCATCACTGCCTGAATGCCAAATACGTAGTCACTTTTTGCCGAGAGGCGTTCTCTCAGACTCAGCAGACACAAATCGGGTGGTTTGTGTACAGGCGCTTTGCTGTCTCAGCGGCATCACCCCTGAGCCACCGTGAGCTAGGGCAGCCCAGTGGCCACTTATCACCGCAGGGCACAAGCCAGCCCCTGGCCGAGACTTCCCGACCTCTGTTCCGAGCCTCGCTGCTTGCACTCCATTAAAACACATCATGCTTTTTCTCTTTTTTTTTTTCTTTTTTTTTCCTCCCCAGCAAGGAAACATTTTCATTGCGGACTATGAGCTGCTGGATGGTGTGGATGCCAACAAAACAGACCCGTGCACCGTACAGTACTTGGCTGCACCCATCTGTCTGCTGTATAAGAATCTGGAGAATAAAATTGTACCCATTGCGATCCAGGTGGGCTTACCGTCGGGGTCTTCAAATGGACATACTGCGTGTCGTCTCATCTCAAACATGAGTGACTCGGGGGGTTGTGTCCTTTTTGTGTCTTTCAGCTTGGTCAGAAGCCTGGGCCAGACAATCCCATATTCCTTCCTTCAGATGCCACGTATGACTGGCTGCTAGCTAAAATTTGGGTTCGCTCGTCTGATTTTCACATCCACCAGACGGTGACCCACCTCTTACGGACACATTTAGTCTCAGAGGTGTTCAGCATAGCTATGTTCCGGCAGCTGCCTGCTGTACATCCCCTCTTCAAGGTTGGTTCTTGCATTAAGGGAGGTTATCGCATTAGTTTGACAAACCAAAGGAAGTCCTGGTGACAGCTCAGCTCAATAGTTTGCCTGGCAGCCCTGCACGGCAGCGTTCAGCTCAGCCACCAGCGCTTCCAGGACCTCAGACTTTACTCCTGGTTGCTGTTGAATTCAGTCGGAGAATTTGCCTTCTTTCATTGTTTGTCCCATTTCACAGCTCTTGGTGCCACACATGAGGTTCACAATAGCCATCAACACCAAAGCCCGAGAGCAGCTCATCTGTGAGTGTGGCCTTTTTGACAAGGTAAGTAATCCCCTTTGCAAATCTTCATCATTCTTCGTGGTTCTGTATGTGTTTTTATCCTTTAACCATCGCAGATTGCCTTCTTCCTTGGCCTTTCTACTCAAGGGCAGACATAACTAATGTCACCCGAGGAAGTGGCACACAGAGCTGATGCCTTGTGCTGAAGGTGTTATCTTTTCCATCTAAGCAGCCAAGTGCAAGGTAACGTAATACACACATACATCCCTGCGCACGTATGCGTGCAGTTAAGTTCCCAATTTCTTTTAAGCACTCAGTTATTCATTTTGGGACAGGGTAGCGACCAAAAGAATTTGTGATTGCAATAGAGAAGTTTGCCTCAGCGGAAGGCGTGTAGGCGAGATAGATTTCTAAGCCCACAAACAGTGGGCACAGACTCCAGTCTGTCTTCTTGAGTTGGCCACAAGCAGCAGATCTGCTGGGATTGAAACTCAGCTTCACGTGAGTCAGTGAAACGCAGCTGCGTATCGCGGGCTGCGTGCGGCTCTTGGGTCACATCCGAACGTCTCAATCTGACTGCGCTGGTGTTTGACACGTACCCAGCTCTCGCTCCTTGGCTCCCCGAGGAGCGGCGGGCCGCATCTCGGAACCGCACCGGGATGGCACGCGGCGGTCTTTGCGACAGTGCAGCAAACGGGGAGTTTGGGGAGGTTTCAGAGGTGCTTCCAGAGAGGGAGCCCGTGTTTCAGAACAGCCCTGTTCCCCTTACACCTCTGGACCAGACCAAAAATAGCTTCCATGCTGGAGAGTTTTTTGCCCAAGGAGAAAAGAGAGGTTAAAGCCAGGCACCTTACTTGCCTTCCGTACTCCCCTGCTCCTGCGGAGACCTGGCCGGGACTCCCGTCCCTTTGACCAGAAGCGGGATGTCCGTACCCCGGCATGGGGAGTGAGTGTGGGGCCACGACCTGCCAGCGGGGATCCTGCAGTTCCAGAACTTGTTGGCTCTAACGTAGGTGAACAACCAGCTGGAGGACGAGAAGCCTGAGCTGACTTACCGCTACACCGCTAGCGTCATCTGCTAGAAAGGCAACATCTGGGGGCTTTTGTGCAGTGATCGGCTGAAGAGTTGTGCAGTGCTGTTTGTTGTGTTGTCCAGATGTGGCAGATGCTGAAACCCTGGCCAGTCCTCATCGGTAACTGCCCAGGGGGATTGATCTCCTGGCTTAAATGGCTAATGGTGGCCTGCATCCCTAAACACCTTCTCTTGAACCACTCTGTAGCAGCGGTGGGTGGCTCAGCAAAAGCCCCCTTCTAACACGGTCCTGGCTGCCTTCCTTCACACACGCACCGGTTCTGCGGCAGAGGGCTGGCAGAAGGCGCTCTGGGTTCCGTACTTCGACGTTGCTGTATTTTATTACTGTATTCCGTTATAAGCAGGTGCTGCACCTATGGAGAAAATGTGGATATGAACAGTGATTCGTGGGAGAGGCGTGAAATCTCTGAAGCCAAAATGCACAGTTGCGGTAGACCTCTGCAGTTTGGTACTTGTTTGTGTGGAGATGTGGTTTTCTCCTTGAACAACAGATTCACCAGCATGTTGAACGCCATCTCCTGCGAATTTGGAAAGCCAGTCTCAGTCCAAAGCGAACGCAATCTCCTACTATTGCTGTCTTGCTGTTCTTCCTGCAGGCCAACGCTACAGGTGGAGGAGGACATGTACAGATGGTGCAGAAAGCGATGAAGGATCTGACTTACAGCTCCCTCTGCTTCCCAGAGGAGATCAAAGCTAAAGGGATGGACAGCAAAGAGGATATCCCCTACTACTATTACCGGGATGATGGCATTAAAGTCTGGGAGGCTATAAAGAGGTAAGAGGCTGTACTTCTAAAAATGGCTAATAAAGCCGCTGTCACAGAGATACGACTTCGGTTTCCCTCCGCTCTCTTTGCTCTTCATCACAGCCTTGTGACCAGCACCTGGGCTCTTCAGTCACACGGTGCCCTCTCCATCCAGCATCTCTCGTCCGGGGAAAAATATATAGGCGAGCACACACCCTTGAAAGACTGTTAATTCCTGCTTTTTTCAGCCCTGTTTACTTGTATTCTGTGTTTCAGGGACCCCTTTGTAAGTGTGTACTCTTCTATAGGGTTTCACAGAGTTCAGTGAGTTGGAATTTAGCCCTGCATAGGGAATTTAATAGTTTTTTTTTTTTTTTAAGCTGTGCACAAGCCAAGAGAGAGCCCAGCTCTCTGAGCCGGCCACGCGAGCTCATCAAGGTCCTTGTGGAGTGGAAATGTGAGCTTGGCTTGCATGAGAGTTGTGTTTTGAAACTCAGTAAGTTAGGCATTAGCTGATTCAAGCAAAACCTTTCTTAAAATGCCTTAAAATCGCAAGGTCTGAGGTTTGTCAGGAGGGGCAGCAGTTCCGAGTCAGGCGAGGTACCGCAAGGCTGCTCGACCATACAGACGCGTCTCCTGTTCAGATACGAAGCGCTGCCTCAGAATGGAGTGATTCATATGGTTTTTATTCCGCAGCGGCATTTCATGTAACAAAAAGCGTATTTTTGCATGGCCTAAGTTGCTTGCTAAATGTGCAGCTGTTTCTGCTCACAGGGCTTTTGAAAAGCACGTTCATTAAAAATCACATCTTTTGTGTACGCGAAGAAGGGGGTTTATAGTGCAAGCATAGCGTTTTAAGTGTCGGGTGCATCTTTGTCTCCTGTGTTCTCTCTCTGTTTTGGCAAGGGGTTATCTTGCAATATTTCCTGCAATTGTTAGTGCCCATTTGAGAGAAAAGGAAGTTGTAACTATTCTGTGGTGGTTATCTTGATGTAGTCTGGGGTTTTTTTTGTTGTGTTTTTTTTTTTTTTGTCCTTCTTCTCTTTCCTGTGTTTTCTTTGCTGATTGCTCTGGTCTTTTCAAATACCAGATAGTACTAAGCCAGATCAATTTGGTTTGTCTGTTTGTGGATGTTAACCTAGCTGGAGGAAGATGTTACGCTCTCTCCAACTTGGCTGAGAGATTCTTCCTGAGTAATTAGGTTTGTGAGTGTGGGCAGTACCCTTTGGAGTGGGGGATATCCTGACCCATGGACCCACAGTCATACATATGGTTAGTCGCCTACGCTCTGCAGGGGGGTCAGTCTCCACTCTTTTGGTGAAATAACTTCCATCCCCGGCATTGCTTCACATGTGGTAGATGGCCCAGACTTAACAAGGTGGATAAGGTTGTCCCTATAGAAACAAAGAGGCTCCACACGGCAAATTCTTAAACCCCTTCTCTAATATTCAGCTGCTTATTTCTGATCTAGCTGCAGATCGATATTCCAACCCAAAAGGCCTCGTCCGCACATCATATACTTATTTATATTTGCGTGGGAGGGGGTCTAAAACACTGCCCTTGTGTAAGAGACGGGTTACCTTCTGTATGATTGGGCACAGGAGCCGGGCGGTGGAGGCAGAGCTCACGCAGGGCACCTTTACCTCTGCACGTGGCAGGATTTTTCTTCTCCTTTGGCTTCCTCTGGAAGCCAAAATGACTTAAACTCTTCGTGTTTATGCAGTTGTTTTTCCGCCTGAATAACAACGCTTGGCTTGGTGGGTTAACAGAAACCGCATTGGCAGATCTGTAAAGGTCTCCGAATTGCGCTAAATTTATAGCTTGTTCGGAGAGAAATCTGTGTTGGATAACGGTTCTTAATCCGATCAGTCAGCTTCTGCAGTCAAATGTCTCACCCTACGGGTTGTCAAAATATTTAGCAAGAGATTATAGGTGCCTGCAGAGCTAACAGAATGTCTCAGCACAGCTCAGTTAACCATTCATTCAGCCATGAAATGCAAATCTTCAGGAAATCGGGCTTACCTGGTTTCACTGCTTTCAGAATTATTTCTGTTATCTCCGTGTTTTAAGAGCCTTTTTTTCCTGAGGTGAGTTCGCCTGGGAAGCTTTTGGAGAAAGAGGGATTTTGAGAAGAGGAGCTGAACAGAGAGGAGATGTCTGCTGTGTGCAGTGTAGGAGAAAGCTCTTCTCCTCAAGAGAAGTGTCCTGGGCCACCCCCACTTTGGCGTGTGCCGCTTGGGCTTTGTGAAAAAGATGTGCGGTAGGAGGGGATCGACGCTTTGAGTGGTATTCAGGAACAGCTTTGGAGCATCCCACGTGCAGGGATGGTGCCGGCATCACAGTTTGGGAACCCCTGTTCCGGGTGTGGGAGCCGTGTGGATATGCCAGAGGGAGCCTGTATTAAGTGAAGAAAAGGATGTAGATGTGATGACGGAGGTCTGGGCAGGAGCAAAGCCTCAAATAAGAGGGTAAAGCACACAGGACTGTTCAGGGGACGCAGTGTGGTCCAGCATTTTTTTTGTTGGGGGAGGAAGTGATGCTGCAGTTAGAAATGAGTCCAGGTTGCCTCTGTGCATTCCCACAGCTTGTGGGAGGGAGGTAGGAGGGTGTTGAGACCTTCTCTTGCCCTTCTTTCTTTCCCTGTGCAGCATCTGCCTCCTCTGCAGGGTCAGTAGAAGGCCTTCAGGGAATGGCAGGTGTGCTTTCTCCTTTTCATTTTGCCTTGTTCATTTGTTCCTTTGTTCCTGTGCCTGCAGTTTTGCAGAGGATGTCATTCACACCTACTATGAGAGCGACGAGGTGGTGTGTGAGGATGTGGAGCTCCAAGCCTTCGTCAAAGACATTTACGTTTATGGGATGAGGGGCATGAAGGCCTCAGGTAAGGTATGATGGCCCAGCCGGGTCCGAAGCTTGTCGAGTCCCTGCTGACAGCAGTGCTGCACGCAGGGCACACCTCGAACTGTTGGAGGCCCTCTCACTTCTTGGCCCAAACGTGCTCAGGTTTATGGGTGAGACCCTGGATCAGGCCCGCCCTCCCTCAGGAGACAGCTTCCTCCTTTGCCGCAGATTCTCACCAGGAGCTTGGGCAGCTCACGTAATCTCTGCGCACTGGGGATTAGACCCCCTTGAATCCTCCCCTCCAAACCTTGCAGCAAATAAGAACAAGTGAGAACCTCCCCAGGAGTATCTTGCTGCGCTTTGCCTTTGTTCAGCATCTGTGCCGTCGTTGAGCTGTTCTGCTCTCTCCAAGAGAAGATACTCATAATTCTTTCCAAGAAACACTTTCTTTTGCTCTGTCTCCTCTCGCTGCCTCTCATTTCTTGGCTGTGGGACCTCTCATCCATAACACGGCTCTATTCTCCCACCTCAGTTAACACTCTCCTGTCTTTCCCTAAACGTGACTTTTTTTCTTTCCCTCACATTTTGTCTAAGGAGGTTTTCAGGAGTTTGTACAGGTGGGTGGGGATTCTTCACACTCTCCTGACTGATTTACGTCTGGAAACACCCGTTGGCCGGTGATCTGAGCCGGATGGCTTTGGCATTGCACGCACACATCTTAGTGCGTGAGACCTCCGGGCAAAACTGTGATGTTTCCACTCCTTACCTGTATGGACTGGTGTATAACAGCCTTCTGGGCTCTACCTGCCTGGACAACCGAAGGGTTGGGGGACACCTACTTGCTATATTTTTTGTTTTCCTGGTTGTCTCTTAGGAAAAACTTAGTCGTGGCCTGCTAGTAGGAACTTCATGCTTGACCTAAGCATCTTGACGTGGGACAAGTACTGAGCCTTTCCAGGGCTACAGCTGGGGTGGGCCGCTACAAGGACCACTGGTGAGGGGACTACCACTGCAGGTGGGAAACCTGTCAGGCCTGCCACGTCCCTGTCTGCGCTGCTGTCGCTCCAAGGGCCGGGGGTGAGAGCAGGGGGACATGGCAGGGTCTGCAAAGAATGGGAGGAGGATAAATGGGGGAGGCTGCTGCACCCAGGGCTCCCCCTCCCGTCTCTGTTCCTGCCCTGGGAGGGCTGCTCTGACTGGGAGCATGCCAAGCCCCTTTAAAGATGGGCACAGTGGGCTTAGGATAGCAGGACACAGGAGGGGACGGTGCATCCTGCCGGCATCCATGCCGGCAGTGTGCCCGGGTGGCCAAGAAAGCCAACGGCATCCTGGCTTGTATTAGAAATAGCGTGGCCAGCAGAAGTAGGGAGGTGATTGTGCCCCTGTACTCGGCACTGGTGAGGCCACACCTCGAGTATTGTGTCCAGATTTGGGCACCTCAATACAAGAGAGAGATGGAGGTGCTGGAGCGAGTGCAGAGGAGGGCAACGAAGCTGGTGAAGGGCCTAGAAAACAGATCGTATGAAGAGCGGTTGAAGGAGCTGGGACTGCTTAGTTGGAGGCTTAGTTGAGGGAGACCTCATCACTCTCTACAGCTATTTGAAAGGACACCGTAAAGAGGTCGGTGCTGGTCTCTTCTCACAGGTAATTAATGACAGAACAAGAGGGAATGGCTTCAAGCTCCAACAGGGTAGGTTTAGACTGAACATTAGGAAAGAATTTTTCCCAGAAAGAGTGGTGGGGCATCGGAATAGGCTGCCCAGGGAGGGGGTTGAGTCACCATCCCTGGATGTGTTGAAGAGCCGTTTAGATGTGGTGTTGGGGGATATGGTGTAGGGGAGAACTTTGTAGAGTAGGGTGGATGGTTGGACTCGATGATCCCAAGGGTCTCTTCCAACCTAGACAATTCTATGATTCTATGATTCTCCCCTGTCTGAGCGTGGTGGCTGGCCAGAGCTGCCGCGTGCCTCTTCCCCCGCTCGGGTTGAGTTCACATCTGCATGAGGTTGGTGGGGGAGATGCGACGGCACCAGCAGCCTGAGCACGGGCAGCTCGCCCCAGCATGCTGACAGGTCTCTAGGTACGCTGGGACCTGTGGTCACACTGGGCTGGGACAGGGAGCACAGCACAGGACGGTGATGTGGTGGGGATAGGGGAGATATGGGCTTGGGGGTGCTTTGGTAGCAAAATATTTCTCCAGTCCCTGGCCGTTCCCTTCTTTCTCTGTGTAGCTCTGTTTGATCACTCCCCTTCAAAGCCAGCTTGATGCAACTATTTCTCTTCCTCATTCTGTTGTTTCTCTTTTCAGAAGTTCTCGTTTCCTCACTTCCCGTTTCAGCAAATAAGCTCTCCCCGCACACTTTCTCGCAGCGCGCTTGATTGCTGAGCCTCGGACCTTTATAAATACAACCACGTGGTCGTTTGCTCCTCGGCAGGAACCTTCCCTGCTCTGCAGACTGGAGAAAAAGGGGGCATCTGAGGCCCCTGCCCTGGGGACTTGCTGCGGGGTAGGTAGGGTGCGAGGACAGGGATACCCTATTTTTGAAAGGTGTAATTATACCAGTTCAAGAGGGACAGGGAACTGCTGGAGAGAGTCCAGCGTAGGGCAGCTGAGATGATGGAGGGATTGGAGCATCTCCCGTATGAGGAGAGGCTGAGAGCGCTGGGACTCTTTAGCCTGGAGAAGAGAAGGCTGAGGGGAGACCTTATTACTGCGTACAAGTATCTAAAGGGTGGGTTGAAGGAGGATGGAGCCAGACTCTTTTCAGTGGTTCCCAGTGACAGGACGAGGGGCAATGGGCACAAGTTGGAACATAGGANAAATACACGGAAAAACTCCTTCCCGGTTGGGGTGGCAGAGCAGTGGCACAGGCTGCCCAGGGGGGTGGGGGAGTCCCCTTCTCTGGAGGTTTTCAAGCCCCGCCTGGATGATGTCCTCAGTAATGTGCTCTGGGCAATCCTGCTTTGGCAGGGGAGTGGGACTGGATGATCTCTAGAGGTCCCTTCCAACTCCGAAAATTCCGTGATTCCGTGATACTTTGCCTTTCCCGTAAGGAACGCCGCGTGCTTTGCAAGCAGTGGCGGTGCCTCACCAGCCTGTACGAGGTAAGGCAGGATCGAGCTGTCTTTACGGCCGGACAGCCAAGACACGGAGAGTTGGAGCGACTCCTGTTAGCCCGCACAGCGAGGTTCAGAAAGAGAATGTCCTGCACTTCCCTGGCTGCCGCATGGCCCCCGAATTTGTGCCTTTTGAATAGCTGGTTACTACTGGGGAACTGCGCTACTTCGCAGCTGAGTTACTTACGCTTTTCTTCCCCCCTCGTTTAGGGTTTCCCAAGATGATCAGGACACGAGAGAAGCTAGCGGAATATCTCACGATTATTATATTCACCACATCGGCCCAGCACGCAGCTGTGAATTTTGGTCAGGTAGGAATTTCTGGGAAGATTGTTCTTCTTTCTGGGCTGGGAGGTGCATCTACCGTGGCAAGGTCAGAGAAATGTTTTTCCGTAGATGTACAGACATTACATGACTCTTTCTGGTGGAAATAACTGCAGAGACATTTGCAAAGCCCCACGAAGCCTGTGGGAACAATTATTTTGGAAGCTGAGAAAGGTATTTTGGCTCTTAAATAGGTACCAAAGCTCAAATTTAGGGGTTCTAGCTTGTATATTTTAGTTTCAATGATTTTATTATGGGGAACAATTTTTTTTTAAGCATTTAAATGGGTTGCTGAGACCAAGCTGAAGGGTTCAGGTGCACCGTCTGGCTACCGTGCCTGCCCGACACCACGTGAGCCGCCCGGGTGCGTGCCGGTAGTCTGCGGCACATTCTGCAGCGAAATGCAATGAATTACGCTAAGTGGCTTTTCTTTGCGTGTGCTGCGAGTGCGGTCCCAGGCAGCTGCCCCGGGTTGCTGTTGTAAGCTGTGCTAATTTGGCAGCGTGCCCGCGCCGAAGCAGCGTACGTCCCGGTTTCCGATGTGGCTCAGGGACCGCGTGCGGCGCAGCTCGGTGCTGTGCCTGCAGTTGGTGTCGCCGCGTACGCCGTCCGTCTTTGAGCGGGTCCAGCTGTTCCCAGCAGCTCCCTCCCGGCAGAACGCCCATCTAGCGGCCCTAATGGGGCGTTTACCAAGGCTCCCCAGTTAACTAGCTGAAAGCTGCCATGCACGTCTGCAGGACCTCTGCTTCTACGTGCTGCAGCAGCAGAGACAAGCCTCCACAAGGTGAAGTCTCGCTGAAGTCAGTCCAGATCCTCAGTGGTATCCGGGTACTTAACTCCCACTGACGTACATAGAAATTTGAAGCGGTGAGGATCTGGGCTTTGGTTGTTGTTTGTGGGTTGTTTGGGTTGTTGTTTGTGTTTGTGGGCTTTGTGTTGTTTCGGTGTTGTTGTTGTGGTTTGAGAAACCCACAATAATTCATTGTCATTTTGACAATTATCCTATCACCCTATGACCCCTCCAGGGAAGGGGAATCAGGAAAAACAAGGAAACCTGAGGGTTGAAATATAAACAGATTTAATAGAATAAGAATAGATAATTAACATTAATAACACTAAAGAACCAATATTGATACCGATACCAAAACAAAACACACAAGGATTATACTCAGCCCATTCTATCAGTAGAAGCTGTGCACTCCCAGCAGTGGACAGCAAATGTTGGACACTGAGCGCTACGGCTTTGGGAGGAAGGGAAGGGCTCAGGGCTCCGGCACTGGGGCAAGAAGTTCTCAGGATCACCGCCATCATAGAAGAAGATAGCTCCTCAGCAAACTTTCCAATTTATATTGAATGTGATGTTCATGGTATGAAATAACCCCGTTGGGCAGCTTGGGTCAAGTGCCCGGGTCTCGCTCCTCCTCATCCCTGCAGCTGGTGAGCTCGAAAACACTGAGACCTTGAGACCCACACACCATAGCTGGCTGTAAAGTAAATATTTTCACAACTTCAGACACTGGAGTCTTCTAAAAGTGCAGTTTTCCCAAGTATTAGAAGAGAAATTAGTCCTGTGTCGCTCAAACCAGGACAGTCACGTATGGTCCAGTTTTCCAAAGCACCAATGTGCTTAATATTCCCAATGCACGGAAAGGGGCAGTGCTCATCGTTTTTTGGGTTTGCGAGCCAGCTGGCAACTCTGAGCTTCCTCTGTGTTGTTTGATGAGTCAATACTGATAGCCTGTGTTATCCCTGCCTGCCTTTACCGACACATATCTGCCCTGAACCTATAGTAACAGCCTGCCTTTCAGATGCTGCTTCTTCCAACGTGAGGGCATTTTGGAAAGCAGACTTCACAGCCAGAAGCAAATCTCTTTGTCAGGCTGTCTTGCACAGAGCTGCTTTGCTGAGTGGGTGGTCGATCTCTGGAACAGGCTCCCCAGGGAAGGGGACGTGGTGCCGAGCCCGTCAGAGTTCAAGGAGCATCTGGATGATGCTCTTAGTCATACGGTTTAGTTTCAGGTAGTCCTGTGAGGAGCAGGGAGTTGGACTCGGTGATCCTTATGGGTCCCTTCCAACTTGAGATATTCTATGGTTCTGTGAGCTTTTTTTTGGCACGTGTTCTGGCTTCAGGCATGAATGATCTCACAGATAAGCAGGGAGGCATCTTTCCTATGGTAATTATTTCCAAACACATCCCATATCACTCTCCATTTTGACCCTCCCGTCCACCCCTGCAGCTCCGGAGCCCTGGAGCAGGTCTAGAGCCCGGTGTCAAACGAACCCACACTGTTCCTGTGCCACATCCGTGACCAGGGACCTCTGCGACTATTCACTTCTAACCTGCCATTACGAGTGATTGAGACATCTCTCGACCTTCCCCTCAGGAAATCCTGTCTGTTCAAGTACCACAGAGAAACCATCTCTTAATATTGCCCAGGCTACCGGGGCTTAGCAGAGAACGAGAGGGGGAGTTTGGCATGCAAAGGATATTCAGCCCATCAGCAAAGGGGTCTTCAGCCATGGGAAAAAATGTCGGAGGAAGAGGGCTGAGGGTAGGAGGAGGTGGCTATGCACCGGGGAGAACAGATTGAGCTCAGTGTAAGCATAGCACACAGCTGAAATGGGACTTTCCCGCAGGCCGGGGGGGGGATATGTGTAACGGTAATGAAAAAGTGCTTGGAAGAGTTACGGTAAGTGCAACATCTCTGATGGTGGCAAAACTCAGGGTCATATCTGAGGCAAAATGAGACATCACCGTCCCACGACATTGAAGCAGGCCAGAAGTGATTCTGAGTTCCCAGCCTGGTGCTCACCATGGCCACATCCACGTGCCATGGTCCGTGATGCACCAGCATCCTTTGCCTCTCTTACTGCCTGACCGCAATGCTGTGAGCATGGTCTTAGAGCAAATTTTGCAGAAAAGAGCAACTGCAGAAAAGGAGATTTTATCAATGACAGGGGTTTTATCAGAAGTCTCGTCAGATTATCGCAAGAGATCTTTGTTTAATAAAATAACAAAGTCCTTGGCCTGGTTGGTGGATGTGGGCTGCGTGGCACATGCCTGCGGTTAGCAGAATAACTGCTCCCGTTAAGGCACCCCAACTCTCTCCCTGGTGAGATCCTGAGAAAGATGGTAGGCACTTCCTTGCCTCCTTCGGTCCTTCTCTAGAGCATCTCTCTGTCCTTTAGTTAGTATCTTCTCTTTCTGAGACGCTCGCGTTACAGAAGCAAACTCCCTGGTGACAAGGCTCCTGATTTTCTTGGCAGGGTTTCTAGATACCGGCCAGCGTAGCTTCTCACTGTGCTGTCTTGCTTTGTTGTGCAGTATGACTGGTGTTCCTGGATTCCCAACGCCCCACCAACGATGCGCCGCCCTCCTCCGACAGAAAAGGGGACAGTCACCATCGAGCACATTGTGGAGAGTCTGCCAGACAGGGGCCGTTCTTGTTGGCATCTTGGAGCTGTCTGGGCCTTGAGCCAGTTCCAGGACAATGAAGTAAGTCGACCTCCCCTCTCTAGGTGGTGGAGATGTAGGTGGCACCATGAGGGCCATGGCGAGATCACAGGGTTTCATGAGATTGTAGTGCCGCTCTGTGCTTGACTGGACCATGTTTGCCTTTCTGTGGAGATGCATCCACGGTGTGGGTTTGCCCCTGTTCTGCCAGATGCAAACCTGCTCTGAGTGAGAAGTCACGTTTTTACTCGGAGGCTGTGTTTCAGCTGAAACGAAAGTTTCTAAACTCAAGTATGGCATTGCTGGGTAAGGATGCTGGTGTGAAGAAGAGGGCTGCAGAAGCACAAGGGTTTTCTCCACTCCTTGCCCCAGCAGTGCTGGTGGAGAAACTGCAGCACCACTGTATCCCCATGTCCTGTCCCTTTGGAAAATGTGCCCCAGTGCCACGTGCACTGTAGCTGTGGCTTGTGCCTGGCTGGTGTAGAGCGCAAACAAAACCAGCCTACAGGACACTTTGCAAGCGTGGTTTTTAGCCATTTCCCTCATGTAAAATAAGGTTGTAGGGACTTGGTTGTCTCACCCAAGGGCTGTGTCTGGAGAATGCGTTTTGAAATCCTTAAATGGAAGATGATGGACAGAAGGTAATTCTGAAGTTTCTCCTAAGAAGAAAGCAGATTTCAGCTGAGAAGCCAGCGGCATGGGCAGTATCATGGGAAATAGTTACCTAAAGCAGGTCATACGCGTATTGGCAACGCGGTATTCGGGGCACCCTTAGAGTCCAAGCCGACTAAAGCGACTGTCAGGTTGAACTTTGAAGGACAGATTTAAGTCAACAGAAACTTTCACTGTCACTGAAAGAAGCAGTCATAGAATCATAGAATGGTTGAGGTTGGAAGGGACCTTGNGAATCATAGAATGGTTTAGGTTGGAAAGGACCTTGAAGATCATCGAGTTCCAACCCCCCTGCCATAGGCAGGGACACCTCAGTTGTCTTCTTTTTTTCATCCCTCGGCTGTTCACCCCCCTCCCGCGCTGTCCTTTTCGTCCTTCTCTTTAGCAGCACGACCGTTTGAGTGGCCGCGCAGAGACCTGGCTTGGCAAGCTGGTTTCTCGGCGGATCAGCTACCTGCAGGTGGCGGAGGTGCCACACAGACACCGGAACCGGCACTGCGGGGAGATGCCGGGATGAGAAGAAGCCGCTAGCGGCGGAGGGAGGGACGGCGTCGCGCATTGGCAGTGCCAGCGTCGGCTAGCTTAAATACCCATAGTGCTATTTTAGCAGTAGCATTTGGGTGGCTCTGGGTGTTGTTCTGCTGAATGACGTGACGCTGAAACAGAATAGCCTCTGCTTTCTCAAAGTGTGTTTTCTCGGTGTTTTTTCAATTAGCTGTTTCTGGGTATGTACCCAGACGAACACTTCGTGGAGAAGCCGGTGAAAGAGGCTATGGCGAAATTCCGCAAGAATCTGGATGAGATCGTTAACGCCATCACGGAACGCAACAAGAACAAAAAGCTTCCTTACTACTACCTTTCCCCGGATCGCATTCCCAACAGCGTGGCTGTTTGAGCAGAAACCCACGAGAGTTCAGAGGCGTGTAACGCTAACGAAGCTTTCCTGTTACGTATGTTTCTCGTCAATGAACTTTCAGAAGTGGATAAAATAAGAAACCTGCCCTCTCCATCAGAGCTGACCTGTAGCCTATTTGGACTTTCAAAACAAATTTGATGATGACTGATCTTGGAAAGTCTAGTTGAAACCCCTCTAGGTCAACTTTGCTACAAGTTTATTTTTCCAAGATTTTTTTAATTAGTCTTAGAATCAACGTCCGTGTTTCCCTCTCCTGGTCAAAACGATATAATCACAGATTCACTTATCTTAGTCAATGAAAGTAGTATCATAAGCAATAAGCAAGCCGCATCTTTAAAAATCCTTCCTGTTTTTAATAGGTGACACTGGTGACGTATAAAAATATAATCTTTAAAGGTTATGCATTGTTTTTAATCTGATTAAAACAAATATTAAATATTTTCACCACAACTGTGAATGTCCTAATCAGGATGGAGGTAGGAGCAGGACATTTTCTTAACATAGCTGATGGGTTTTTATCACTTTCTTACCGAGTTCGCGTGAAATGAGAGCCTGATTCATAGGAGATGAGCATTTTGTCCCTGCATAAACCTATATATTTTCTACATAAAAATAGCAAGGTTTGTTTTAGCCTCTGCCAGCAGAGTTTGGTGTCGTTCATATGTACAGACAAGTGTTTTGGTTGGCACAGTGGCAACGAGTACAGACCCAGCAGTGCTTATGCTCCGTTTCTGTTTCCTTGCTGAGGCTGCTGGGGTTTGTGTGTGGTTTCCTCTGTTTTGGTGGGGATGGAGAGGCTACTTCGCATAGTGATAAAAACTGTGGAGAAGTGTTAATTGACAGCTTCTAAGGGGAATCTTCAGGTTTGGCCAATTAAGCGTAATTGGCACGTTCCACCTTAGTTAGAAACAACTGAGCTTTGTCTGTTTTGTTTAGAGGTGATTAGTACTTGGGTAGAGGTGCGGGTACTTGGGCTTTGGTTAAAGCTGAGAGAGTGAGATAACAAATGGAAAAATGAGGTTTGAGAAATTTAAGAGTAGTAGTTTTGTTAATAATAATTTTGGCTTAGTTTTCCCAGAATTTGTTCCTTGTACTAGCTTCACCCGTGTGTTTTCTCAATAGCTAAGAAAGCCTCTCGTGCTAATAAACCAAAACTGAACAAGAACATTTATCTGGCTTTTATTTCTTAACTCAATGTCTAACGCTGTATGTCTCGAAAACGCTGTAGGAAGAAGCACGATGTGCTGTGTAGAGAAATGAAGCTCCTGCACTTGGAGAAATACAGTTATCTCTGTCACTCATGTGTGATTTGGAAAAGGGTAGTACCAAAATATACGCCCTTTCTGTTTCATATGAAACACCGACGTGGAAGCACAACTGATTGTAGAGCCTTTACAGCAAACTGATTCCCTTTTTCTTTCCCCAGCTACAGAGTTTCAGCAAAAATGTGGAAGGTAAGACCACTTCCTGTTACTGAGGAAGAAGATTTAAGATGTGCGCATCTTCCTTTTACTGCAGCCCGTGAGACGTGGTGACTGTAGGAGCCGTGGCGTGCAATTGTGTAGTGACACTGGAATAGGACTGGGGGGAGGGGAGACCATAACGTNCAAAACAAAAAAAAGAAAAAAAAAAAGAAAGAAAAAGAGGAAAAAAAAGGGAAAAAGAAAAAAGGCACAACTTAAATGCAAAAGGCAAAAAATACAACAAGCTGACGCGGCATATCCAACACGCCAGCGCTAACTCTTGTTCTTTGCCTGAGTTCCAGGGAATGTCCTCTTGCTTCAGCTTTTGTGTGATAATGATTTGTATAGTCACATACCTGTCTAGAAAACGACATATGGGGAGAGAGGCTGATGGCTGTTTTCGTGCATCTGTTCCCTCTGCTCCAGCCTGTGGACCTGGGGTACAGGTAGGGTTGATGGGAGGTTTGGGGAATTGACTGTGCCGCTTTGAAGGCCGATATTAACAGTCTGATGCAACTGCAGGAGTGGCCGTGGGAAGAGGTGAGGAGCTTAAAAGTAACCCTGGCACCAGAAAGAAAGCAAATACATGCAAATACTGAAGTGCTTCCTCTTCTGGGGGGTCTGGGTACACATCTTGCTGTCCCACTCCCTGCTCCCTCTTCAGCGGGTCACCATCCACCAGAAAGTCACCTTCTTGTGCGTGGGCCAGGGGTTCCTCCCCTACATCCTTAGCCATGGCTTGCACAGAGGTGTCTCCTAAGTCACGCTACCAAGGTACGGTGTGCACTCGCAGAATCACTCCTAAGTGGAAATGAAAGGATCGGCTCTCTCTGAAGTGGGTCATGCACTCAGCTTTGTGATAGATACTACTGTTTGATGTGTGTTGTCCCACATCTAACAGGGTTTGACAGCCAACGGTACGTGTCTTGGCTGGGCAGCTGTTGCCGCTGGCCAGTCCAAGGTAGCGTGTCTCTTCCAACTCAAGCTTCCTCGCTGTCTTTTCCAATTGCAATGATTCTCAATCATCTGGAAGACTGAACTGGGAGGTGTCCTGTCCCCTTTGGAAGGTCCTGGCAGTAACTCGGGAGGCTGTGGCGTCGCAGCCCTTCCCGCTGGCGTTTGATCGCAGGCGAGGGCACTCCAGCT
>VUYV01000457.1:0-84592 GCA_008711295.1 Anarhynchus alexandrinus
TTATAAATGTTTGGGTGAAGTTGTTTTAGGAGCTTAACTCATGATCTCTTCTAATAGTTTGAATTAGCTTGGCAGCAGGCTAGTTCACATCAGGATGTGACATTACTGAGGCTGCACAGGGAGCTCTGAAATTGCGATTCTGCACAAATGCAATGTTACCTGAAACTGTATGTTTTCCCTGTGCTTTCTGATGGGAGCACACGTGAGCAACACTGGACATAACATGTTGGGAGGGATGCCTGGGCATTGAAACCTCCCTCCTGGATGCTGCCATCTCTGCCTTCTGGCGGATGTGCTGCAAAAGTCAGGCTTGTGTGATTGTGTTGTGTTCCAGAACAGGGTCAGGTAAACTGGTTGTAGTGTAATGCATTGACAAAAGAAATGCTTTACGTGGTTTCTGACTTGAGTGATTGTGGTAATCGTGACCATGTAACAGTTTTCTGCTGAAATACAGGTGCTGACGGTGCATTTTGTCTGGTATCAAAGCATGTTCAGTTATTAAGCACTTCTAGACTGCTTTCCTGTGTGTCTGGGCACACCCTCTCCGTTCAGATTTATCCCCCCCCATCCTGCTTCATACAGGCTATGCAAACATAGCTGATGGGGTTGAGTAAACACCATGTGATGGTGTGGGTGAAAGAATCCAGTTCCAGATGGAGTACCAGGAAGAGTGTAAATTATTATTGTCTGTGTTGTGACACTAACACAAACTGACTTGCTTTCTTGTAGTAATTTGTAAACTTGTAGCTTGAATTCTCTGTTGTAATTGATATGGTTTTGATTCCTGTTTACCCCACACTGAATGAGTTGCTGTCCCTCTGCTCTTTTACAGCACACTCCCAGTCACCCCTTGTAGGTTCATAAAAGTGACAAGATCTT
Source organism: Anarhynchus alexandrinus (assembly GCA_008711295.1). NCBI lineage: Eukaryota > Metazoa > Chordata > Aves > Charadriiformes > Charadriidae > Anarhynchus > Anarhynchus alexandrinus. The sequence continues at coordinate 880 of VUYV01000457.1, forward strand.
GCTCAGAGCCCAGTTCTGGATGTTGTAGTGTATTTATGTGGCATCTGGGACTGCTGGCAGCTGATCTCTTGTCCTTTCAGGAGAATCTGCTTGCCAAGCTCCTTTCCTTTTTTTTTTTTCTTTTTCAAAGTGATGCTTCCCTAACCTCTTATATCTATTGAGGAAGGGGAAAGCTGAGAGCTCTGATAACTAAGACTTCTTTTGCAATGTGTAAGCACTTGAAATATGCAACTGAAATTTGGCAAGTTTAACTTTACTGAAGGCACAAACCAGCCGAACTCTTTTGCACTGCACTTAGTAGGGTGTTGTGGAGACCAGGCATGCATAATGTTTGTTGATGTAAGACAAACTCAAAGTGAGTTTATTAGTAGTATTTAGTTTAGAGAATTCCCCAAGTCATTAGTTGCCAGGAACAGTATATTCTTGGGAGGGAATGTTCCCAGAAAGGGCAACTGTTGTGTCTGTGCATCTGCTACTCCCACCCCTATGGAGGAGATGCTGGCTGAGGTTAATATTTCATTAACCTGCTATGGCAGACCTTAAATCTAAACAATTTCTCATCACCGGGAAGTGTTCTCATAAGCCTGATGAACATATTAGTACCTGCAGAATTACAGAATGTCAACTTTGAGGGCCAATGTTCGTCTAGGTTATGGACTTTTATACACTATAGTTAATCTTTAGGAATACCTCACTTTTTTATGCAGGACACTTTTAGGACTCTAAAGGTGTATATGAAGCTGTATTTGAAGCTGAGCTGTTGCTCATTAAAGTATTAATTAATAAAGTGAGGATTTGCTTTAAAAATAGTTGAATCAGTGGTTTATTACTCTATATTCTCTGGTTATGTGAAAGTCCAGAGAACTGAGTGAGCAGACTTCTATACGTACACATTCGTATATGCAACTTTAATGCACTTCTTCATTTCTCTACTCTGTCAAAACTACTTTTATTTTTCTTGGAACTTCTTCAGCACCAATTGGATCAAGGTTTGCTTAACTGCCTGTGCTGTTTCAAATTTTGGCATTATTAGCTGTACATACTGTAAGCTAACATGTCACTCTAAATTCTTGAGATCTCAGTCTTGATAAGCTAAGCTAACATATTGGATTTCCCTGTTTTCTGTAGTGAGAAAGCTCTTGAAAGAGGTAAGACTGCTGGTTGGATCTGAGCTAATACTGAATCAATTGAAATGGAATCTTCTTGTTGCATGACTAGGTGAGCAAGCTGCGTTATGGGCTAGTCTCCAGACAAGTAGAAACTAGTTTTAATGTGCCAAAACAACAGTGGAAGCAAAGTTTGAAAACATTTTTCAGCAGTTGATTATGTAATTGACTTAAATCAATTGAACATTATTCAGGACAGGTTCTTGCCCTGCCTTCAGGGACAAGTTTTTTGGAAGAATTCTTGAATCTGCTTTAGGTTTCTTAATGGAAGATGAAAATGAGGGTACTAAAATTGTTCATGCTTCTACAGGGATTGAATAATAGTGGGTAGGCAAAGGACTCTAGACCTCTAGCCCTAAAGAGCCAGGAGATTTTAAGCTAGTCAAGGCATTTCAGCTTGGGGGAGGGGGAACAGAGGAGGGTGCTGTCTGATCTTGGTAGTTTGTTGTTTCCTTGTTCCATGGTCTTTTTACCCTCAGTCTGAGACAGATGTTTAAAGTCCCATGTAAAGACAAGGTTGTGGGCCAGAGGCCACTTGTTGGTCCATAGTGAGCATGCAAATTCTTGCAGTTCTATAACAGTCTCTGAGTGCTGCTTTGTACTCAAAACTGTTTACGGGCCTACAGCCTGTCTGGAAAGATTTATACATTTCACTGGTATGAAAAATTATTTATTTTGAATATAGTTATTTAAGCTATGTTTCCAGCTGAAGAAAATAAGGCTTGAGGGGGGAAAAATATCAGCTTTTTGAATGATGCATTCTTTCTTTTAGTAACTTACTTCTCACTACTTAGCGTGCTAGCTTTATTTTACACTTTCCAAAGTATTTGTTGATGAGTTGTTTTCTTTCCCCTGCTGTAGTTTCCAAAATGTGGTTTCTGTGAGGATTTAAATTTATTTGTTAGAGAACAAATCCAGAGTTCCCTCTCTTGTTATGGCAAACTTGTTTCCCAAAGCAGTCATTGATTCCTGTACAAAAATATGATGACAGAATTATTTTTCAATGTGCCTAATCAATATCGAGATAGCAGAAATCTGCCATTATTGTTATTACTGTGTTTTCTGATCATGTAGTCTTCTTGACCTGTCTCAGCATATTGCAACCAGTGTTGTTACCTTAGTTGAGACGGTTGATAGTCCAGATCAAATATTCTCTGCTTTTCTGTTAGTCTGTGGGGATTTCGCTGCTCATTGTAGTTAATTCACAGTCAAGTAATTTCAGAATTCAATATAATTCTCATATTTGTGCACACTAGTCTGTCCATCCTATATACTTAATCCTGATACTCATGTCCTGCTGCTTTCTGCCCACCAAATTTTCAAATATGTCGTCATATCAGTATCTTCATTTGAGGATACCATGCTCTGGTGTCTGCATTTTAGTTAAACACCACTGACCTGTTTGTTCATAGTTTTTGATGGCAAGTGCCCTCCTCCTTCCTGCTCTTTGACTGGGGAGTAGAATCTGTCCTATCACTGCAGATGTGTGATGGTGTTCAACACCTGTCCAGTTTCCCTGTTCTTCAGTTGGGAAGCTGACCTTTGTCAATGAATGCATCTTCAGCCTGATTCTCTTGTTGGATCCAGTGAACTCTGTCCTTCCTATTTAGACTCTATTGCTCTGAAAGTGACCCTTCTTCCTACCAGATCCCCCACCCCACTGCAACCATATCTCAACTTATCTGAAGTTCTTCCTGTCTCTGGTCTCATTTCTGGTACTAGGAGCCTTTCCTATGGAGTCATGCTATGGAGGTCATCCAGCTGCTTTGAACAGTTCAGATCTTGTCTCTCATTCATGTCCTTGTGGTTTTGGTGCCTGGGTGCAGTCTTAGTGCTTGCTAGGAACTCGTCCCTATACATTCCAAGGGCTCTTCTTTAGTTTTTTTGGTGTTTGTTGTTTGTTTGCTCCCCCCCCACACCTTTCTGCTTCTGTAGGGTTTTGGGTGAGGATATGTGGCTCTGCTCTGCTGGAGAGTGCACTGGAATTGTTTCCCCACTTGGCTAATCTTGTGTCTTCTTTATAGAAGATGGAGGCTGTTGCTATGTAGGGAGTTGCTCTGCGGTGACTCTGAAGGGGTGCCATGTGCCTGTTGGCTACCCCAGCAGCACTGGGGTAGTGTACTAGTGTAAGCCTAGAACTGACTATGGACCTCCCGTCTTTATTTCAGCTCAGATGTCTTAAGATAACTCTTTGAAGATCTTGAGCTGCCTCTGCTGTGCATTGCTTCCTTGAAAGGCAGGAAAAAGGCCTTCGATGAGAGGAAAAACTGATGTCTGGGGTTGTTATTGCTTTTTGCTATATGCATCAAGGGATGAGCACCGAAATTTTTCTTCACTGGGATTCTCAGTGTTGCTCCTATGTTGCTGCTCTGGTGTCTGTTCGAGACCTGAGCTTACACAGCAGCATTTCATCATTACTGTAATTTAGATCTCTTGTAATTTCCTGTCTTCATGCAAACTTGTACATAGGAACATACTCGTGACCAGACATGGTCAGACTGAAGATCCATCTAATGCTGTGTCCCATCTCCAGCAGTAACCAAGGCCAAATGCTGAGTGAAGTGTATAAGAACAGGATGAGTGTGTAGTGATTCTTCCCTAGAGTTTTCGTAGCTGCGTGCAGCTGGTGACTGATAGCTTCTTGAATCAGTTTGGCATTCAGTTTTGGACTGTTTTTTCTTATATGGCTTTTACCCACTTGTATTTGAGCCTGTGTAAGCTTTTGGCTTTCAAGTACCATGCAGTAAGAAACTTCGTAGCTTGACTACACTCTGTGTGAGGAACTTTTTGTTGGGTTACCTGCTATTGGAAGAGAGAAAAATGATGGTTTGTTCTATCACATAGTCCCTCAGATACCTTTTTCCTGTTGAGGAGCCAAATCTGGGTTGTTCCTTTGCTTGTGTGGAAGCCAAGCAAACCAAGTATCTGAGAATACAACCCTAAAATCAAGCTTGATTGCAACTGACCAAAGGGCTCAAAAGTCACTTGACCTTCAGGGAAGTGGAAGTGGCTTGTGAAGGTAAACATGCACAGATGGCATTGTTGCAAAAGCCTGATTTCCTTAAGGAAGTTTGTCAAAATGGCTGTGCTTCATTCAAAGACTAACAGTTTAAGAAGGTCTTAAAATTCTGGTTTGGCTAACCGTTTTTAATTTCTTTTTAATTCCAGAACTTTTGAATCCTCTTGGGAAACATGAAAACAAAGAACTACTTTTTAAATGTCTTTCAGGACAGTTGACACGTTCCAGGGAGAAGCTGGTTGGTTGTTTTTCTGCAAAGTTCAGAAGGATCTGCATTCTCTTGGATTTTAAATAAATATAAAATAAAAATGGTTTAAAACTTAGCCTTCAAAATGAATGTTGAAAAGTCAGATGACAAAGCAAAGAATGGCTTGAAGTCTTCCTTACTTATAAGGGATGAAAATGGAAATAACTACGCATGCGACAGAGCTACAGCCTCCTCAAATAATTGTACGGCCAAGATACACGGTAATTCAACTGACCAAAATACAGTGACTGAGCATGACGATGATACTGTTCTTGAAAATAAGAGTGACTTTAGAAGTATTCTTTTAAAACAGCAGTATGTTGAAGCACTTCATCTGCAGAAGGCACCTGGTAAATACAACTGCACAGGAGCTCAGCTGGGAGATGGAGGTGCTGCATGTAAGTCTTCTGTGACTGAACAGAATTGTGTGTATCCTTTGAACTGTGACTTGAAAGAAGCAACAAGCTTACTGAAAGGTAACGTTGCAACGGCAAAAATGCAAAATCAGAGTGTGGAACAATCAGTGCCTTACAGTCAGACTGACTCTAAGTGTGTATTACCTCTTCCTGCTTCAGAGCAGAACACACAGTCCCCGATAAAGGAGAGGGCACGATGCCACCTGAGCACATTGGATGTTACGAATGTTATCAGTGAAACTCTGGGAACTGATCAAAGTGATGACACGCATCTGAGGGAAATGCTAATCTCTTCTGAAGTATGTACGAGAGAGAAATTTGATAGAACCGGCTCAGAAAGAACACCTAATTTCTCTTCTACGATAGTGGTTTCAGAAAGCCCAGACGCCTATTCTGAACTTGAAGTATACTGTCCTGCCTCTGCAGGTATCGAAGACTATCTAAAAAACACTAATAAGACTGGTAAAGAATCACAGGAAACAGAAGCACAGTCTGTAAAACTAGCTGCTAGATGTATAGATCCTTATAGGCAGGATTCATTATCACCATGCGTTAATATTAATGAAGATGACCAAGTGAAATCCTTGCAGAATACCCCTGACCATCATGAAACTGGGGATTCTAATGCTGAAACATGCATGGATAGTTCTGTAAATAATGTGCACCTTCTCCCGGTAGATAAAATGGGTGGAGAACAAGCATCAGAGAAAGCCAGTGAACCCTTAACCAAAGAACAAAGCACCTCTGGAAGTGCTGCTCTTCAGGATATGCACAACACCACTTTCATATCTCGTAGTGTACCAAAATTAAAGAGGACTGTTATGCCTGATCTGAAGTGCGAAGCAACTTTTGTGGTCTTCAGTCCTATGACTGACGAAATCGATTCTGCTCTATGTACTTCAACCCCTAAAGAGCGATCAAAAAATACAACTTTTTCTGTTTCAGCTTTGGCAGAACTTGGAGACGAGTCTCCTAAACCAAGACCAAACAAGGTGTTTGTAGGAGGGCATAGTAGAAGGCCTTTGCTTCAAGCTAGTTCAGGTCAAACTGCAGGAAAACCAGTGGGCAGATCTCCTGTTGTGTCAACAATAACCAAAGCAAGGAAATCCGAGATTGTTAGTTTTCCCAAACCTAATTTTAAAAATGTTAAGCCAAAGGTTATGTCTAGGCCTGTGCTACAGTCAAGAGACAGTGCAGGATCAAAACAGTCTCCCCAGTCCCCCCAACTATCAGCTGCCTCCCCATCTTCACTAGTTGCTTCCCCGAGGCAATTGTCCCCCTCTATAAAAGTGCTGAAAAAGAAAATAGATCTAGCTAAAGACACAAAAGCAGAATTGCCTGCAAATAAGCCCCATAAGCTACATCTTAACAAACACCTCTTTACTAGCCAAGTTGTACATGCCACAACCCATCCCAGAAACGCTTCCCACAAGGCTTCAAAGACACCTGCGCTAAAGCAGAATCCGGAAGACGTTGGCAAAGCAAGCTCGACCCATTCGGCATGCTCTTCGGTTTCTGCTGTGCTTCCAACGTGTGTGGAGAACTCAAAAGAGATGCTGAACGATAAAATGGAAAGTTCAAACTCTTTAATGCAACCCTGTGCTCAAAACATCTACCTGACCGGAGGTGAGAAAGAGGAAAGCAACAACATGGGAATTCTTCTGGAAGCAGCCTTGTTAAAAGATGTGGCAAAGGAAGCTTTGGACCTGCACTCAGTTCCTTTGGTAAGCTTTTTTCTTTACATGCTTAATTATATGCTTTATACATTTGGAAAAAGGGAATTCTGCATCACAGTGCTGAACGGAAATTGTGGAATGGGTTTTGGGTCTACCAGTGTAACTGTGGTGTTGATTTCTGAGGTGAAGTCTCTCCCTAATAAAGGGAGCAAAGAAATACTGTTTTACAAACTGGTTGCACTTGGCCTCATTTAGTGTCTTCAGCCTTCATCTTATTCCATGGTATAAAATTTTTTTTGGGGAAAAATCTTTTTAAGACAATGCAGTTGGTAAGATTTCTAATAAAAGCAAGAAAGTCTTAATTTAGTCAAACTGGTAAAATAGCATAGCATAACTTGGTGAGGTTTTTCTAAATATAGCTTTTATCAAGATAATTCTAGTGGTACTGTAACTTTTAAATAGACTGTAGAGATAAATTGCTGCTTTCAGTATTTTTTTCTTTCAAAGTGTGCTTTAGAACTAAATTACACTTTAAATTTACTTACGGAAATGTTGTGCATATATTAACAGTATTAAGTCGCACAAAACCCAAAAACCACCAAGTTGGTCAAGCGTTTTATTTTTAACATCTGAATTTAACTGTCTGCTTTGAATAATTTGGGAGTTCGTTTATTTGAAGTGGAACGGGGACTAATTAGAATAGTGAAAAGTAGCCAGGAAATATTTCTCATGCAGAGGGCATATACCTGGTTTTGGGCAGTCAGCCAGCTGGAAGGTGCAAACTTCCTGGCCGGGAGGTATGTGCGTGCTGGTTGGTTGGGAAATATTTTCGGACGAGTCAGCTGCCTGTCAGGAGAAACGTGCTGCTTTCAAATACTCTGAAGGAAGGTTAAAAGAACAGGAACAGTGGGAAAGAAGAGAAGAGCTTCAAGGTTGGGTTGACCAAGATCTCAGGAGGTATGGTAGGGACAGAGGGTTGGAGTCTTGGGTGCTCTATGGAGTCCCTCCTGTTGTTTGTTAGTGGGTTCAACAGCTTGTGTTAAATCAGTGAAATGGAGGCAGCAGCTGTTATCGATAAAACTGGCATTGTCTGAATTATTGTCAGGATTTACTGATTTTCCAGAAAGCCTCCACTAAAGCTCAGTATATGGAGGAAGCTACTTCAGGTAAAACAGAAGCAGCTATCCATTTTTGAAACTTTACAGAATAATAATATTAATATAATAATAAATATTATAATAAATAATTTAACTTGAAAAGCTAAATAAACATGAAAGCAAGGATGATCTATCTTAATTCTAAAGTCTTTCAGAGCTTGAATTCTGCTTCACTTCTGGTGCTGAGGGTTGGAGACAATCCTTTTAATTCACCCTAGCACCAAGATGGAAACCTTTGTGATATTAATTGTTCTGCTGGTACCTGGAAAATTCATGGAGTAATTTTATGAAGTGTGCAGTAGACCAATAAGATGGACTAAACTTAATAAGTGGTCTTCTGAAAAGTACAGTTTAACTTCTGAAAATGAAGATGAATATTAGAGTAAAAAGTAGAAAGTACATTAATATGACCAAATCGCTGTGTATCAGCTTGAGTCACAGAAAAGCATATGAAGAGCTGTACGTTCTTATAAGTTTGCCTTTATAGCCTTAACCTTACAGCATAAGTGGTCATGAATTAGTGCCGGCATAAACTGGAGCAAGAATGCTCTATGAAAGAGATGAATGCTACATATAAACCAGTTACTTAAAACCTGTCCTGGGTCCGCTCCTGAGTTTGTTTTATCTATGGCACCTGAATGTGAAAGATTTTAACCTGTTTGTGTCTTGCAACTTAAGACCTAGACCAGGAAACCTTTTGGAAGGTCTGGTAAAGAATTAATCTTGAGATTAGGTGCAGTCATGTAATTGAATGGCTTAATTAGAGTTTGGGGAGGAAGAGGAAGAAACTCTGATGTTAAATGACCCCTGTGACCTCTTTAGTGTGTTTGTCATTACCAGTGATTAGCTTCAAACTAATAGTATTGTGTTGCTGAGGGCCATTCAGGAGGTGATTCTTGAGGTTCTGAACTGGAGATGGGGACAATGTGACAGCCAACAGCTAAGCATATCCCCTACCTGTGTGGTCTGTATTTCATTACAAATGCTGGGCTTCTCACAGTGGTTGTGTGTGTGAGGGGGGTGTCGGGTTTTTTTTTGTGGCTGTTCTTGTGTTTGGGTTTTGTTTATTGTTATTGTTTTTTTTTTAAAAAAAACAAACAGATGCCTTCTGTAAAAGATGGAACAACACAAGGGAAAAACATACTGAAGAAAGACCCAATTGCACAACAAAGTGTATCAGCTCCCAAGGTTAAAATGGTGCCATCTGTGTTGCCCTTGAAGAAAGGGTGTGAAAATAAAACTGTCAGCACAATTAAAGCATCTTCTCACAAAGGAGCTGTTCTGTCATCAAGCTCTGGTAAGAGATTTTTTCACTGGAATACTTCCACTTAACTAGTGTCTTAATTTTAAGATATATTTAATGTATTTTCTGACAGAACTTTTAGAATGGTACAGGGCTGTATTTTTGGTGCTACGTATCATTCTGTTTAAATCACAAATTGCTAATATGGGGGGAAAAAAAACCCAAAGGCAGGTTACACCCTGTCATTGTAAAATCTTACAAGGAATGTGTTTAGGAGGGTGTAGGGCTGTTAGAAGAAGCGATATTTAAATATTATTATAGCTTGGGTATATAACAGTACTTTGTGGAATTACAACTAAAATTACTCGAAGGACGTAAAAGTGAAGAGGAGAAAATACAGAGCTTGGGTACAAAGCATTTACAATAAGCAACTGTATGCCATCCCCATGGGAATGAGCCCTTATTTCAGGACATAGCATATTTTGTTCAACCTAATTTTGTTACAGCTCTATAGTTTCTAGAAAGGGGAGAACATAATTGAAGGAGAGACTACTGCTTGAGCTGCTAATTAAGATCAGATTGATTAATACCAAGGGGCAGGGAAGCAGGGATCTTAAAACTAGTCTGTAGGCTGCTGTTCAAATCTGGTGATTGGAAACTACATTCTGTAACTGTACTGTAGAAATTCAGAAATGCTCTTGTAGGTTATGTGCTTTTTTTTTTTAACCAAGTGTGGCAGTATAGCTAATTGCAAAGGTAACCTGGCTATAAATGACTACTCTACAATAAACTGTAATTCAGAAAGTGTGCACACCCAGCTGTACCCAGTAAAACCTGTTCTCTTTTTTTTAACCCACTCAATCTAAGATTATAAAACAGTCCAAAATACTCCTCTTAATTATATACAGGCGGTGAAGCGTGATAAAATCTGCATCTGTAGTCCTTTATGGTATGAGTCCCTCAAAGAAAGTGGATATAGGCTATTCTCTGACTTGATCCTTGCTAATGTGAGGGACTTGCTCAGTGAACTAGGTACCTACCTGTGAGCCACCAATTTCTTGGAAGACTCATCACCTCTCTAAATACCAATTTAGAGCTTTCGTATCTGTAATTATGGTCTTACAAGAACTGAGATGCGTATAGATATAGATGTGTATTTGTCCCTGTGATTATTAATGCAGAGTAGATTTATGACACCATCACTAGAAATAAATGTAAGCATGGCTGGGTTATAGGACTGACTTCTTCCCTCCATTAAGAAAAAAAAAAACAAACCAAACCCAAATCAGATGCACTTTCAGAAGCAGAAGTCATTTGCTGTTGAAAATAAAAACCTTTACTCCCCAATTTTGTTTAGCTAAAGCTGTTGCTCCTTAACTCATTGAATGTTGAAATAAGGATAATCAGTAGAATACCTTTCAAATTTTCTATTGCAAGAAGGCTGCTTAAGGTAAAAGCATGAAGCAGCAGCTCAATGTTTCAAACTTGTGCTATGACCTGATGAGACTGGAACTTTAATGCCCTCTCCCCAGCCCACCTGCCAATGCCCACCCTTCCTGGCACTTCTTACGGTAACCTTCATTCTGCTTATGCAATGTTTTGGTGCTACAAAGCAGGATTTGATGCACTAAACTGTATCAGATTAACTTCCCCAAGCCTTGCCGAGGGAATTCTTAAACGTGGTTCTTTGCTCCCTGGTAAACATAGTACTGATGCAAATCAGAGGATGGGAGAACAGGGTGGGAGAAGCAAGGATGGGAAGGATGGGGAAAGGTAAGAGTTACTTGGTATTGCTGCCAAAGCCCCTCTGTATTATGCAACCACACCTTTCAGGTAGAACCTTGTCCACTGCTGCTTACTCCATCTGTTTTTAAAGTTTTGGAAGTAAAACTGGACATAGACTTAGTGTGGCCAAGTGGCAGCTTGTAAATCAAACCCAGTTACCTGTTTTAGCTAAAGCCTTCCTGTAGGGAAAAACTATTTCTTCCAGTTAAGTCATTTGAATACTTGGGTATTAAACATGTGCCTTCATGTAATTCCAGCAGTGCAGATAAATAACTCTGTAGCTGTACAGTTGTTTGCTCTAAGGATTTCTCCAGACTACAGACAGATGAGCTAAATCCAGGATGGAAAGGACTTCTGGAGGTCACCTAGTCCAGCCCCGCCTTGCCTGTAACTGGGTCAGCACTGAATTCAGACTAGGTTGTTCAGGCATTTTTCAAGCCAAGTCTTAAAAATGTCCAAATCCTAAGGAACTCGTTGCTTCCTGAGGTACTAACATAAATGCAGCTAATTCTTAGCCAGTTGCTGGCTGTATTTGGATCGTTGGGCAGGCAGAAGAATCAGTGTCATAACTCCATTAAATACTCTGAACAAGAGAAGTGACGGTATAGCTCTGTGCCACCTCACATGTATGTTTAGGGAGAGAAGTAGTCCATCTCTCCAAAATGTAGTAGTATATGTATTATTCCCAGACTAATCAAGAGCTTGTGAGCAGTGAATTGTATCATGCACTGTCATTTTGAGTGGGAAGCAGGAAACTCCCCAACAACCAAGAAATAAAAGAAAAAAAGGGCCTGTATAAAACACCAATTATAAGGTCCTTGTAACTCGGTAGGAGTTGAAATTTTGGTATTTTTTTCACTTGTAAATGTAAACTGTAAGTTTTCAGTGGTAACGCACAAACCCAACAGGAAGCATGTCTTCTAAGGAAATTCCCTCATCCTCTCCTGATCAGAAGACAGCAGGAGGAGAGGAAAACTCGTATTTCAAGCATTATATTTTTGTGAGGTTATTTGCAGAGCACATTAAGCTAGAAATAACTTTTTTATTTCAAAATGGTTGCTGACTGCTGTTCACCAGTATTGGGGCATCTTGGCTGGAACTTGGAGTTTTCGCTGAATTAGAAATTGGTTCTCTAAAAGGTGAGCCCAGCTTGACTCATTGTAGTGAAGTGGTTGTGAAATTGCAAAGCCCAGTTTCTGCAGCAAATCTAGAAATCAGGACACAGTTGCAAGCTAGATGCCTCAAAATTATTTCTGTAGCTATTCGTCTCCATTCCTCCATAAGACAGAATCACCTGCGATCACATACTCATTCTTGAACAAAAATCTTAATTTTCTACAGCTAATTTTTCCATGGTGGTGTGCATAGATTTCTGTAGTACTGCATGGAGGGGCAGCATGCCTTTGCTATTTTAGTTTGCTATTAGCGAAAACATTTATTAGAATTCAAGACAGAGAATAAAGTGTTTGAATTAAATGGTTCTTTCGGGAAGGCGTGTGTAATTTTATAATCTGGACTTTGAACCAGTCCAGAAATGAAAGCAACTATTGTTTTCATTCCTAGCAAATGCACGCAGCCCTCTAATTGGCTGCACATAACCACTGTGGAGGAGTAATAGCCTGCTAATAGTTGAGGTATTATGGTTTGGGAAGAGTCGTGCCTTTTTCTCACTTGAAGGGGAGGGGTGGAAGGGGTCTGGAGAAGCCAAGGAGAATTTGGTGGTCCTGTGGAACATCGCTCCAAGTTCTTCTGTCAGCCTGCCCCAGAAACCACATGCTACCACCCCTGCAGTTGGATGGAAACACTGTGACAGTTTGAGCTGCAGGAAATTGTTTGATTTGTGTTGGAACAGCGTAAAATAGGGCTATAAATGGTTTACTTTGGATCTAAAAATGTAGATGCCCACCACTGCTGGCTTGCGGGTTTTTTTCTTCTCTTAGTGCTGACTATACAGCATACCTATAAGTATGTAAAGGAATGGAGCTTTACCTGCAAGTTAAGATTTCTGATAGGCTAATACTTCACCTACACTTCTGCCTTAAAATAATAACGTTGCTTTCAATTGTTTCCCACTGTATGAAACTTCACATTGTTATTGATGTCTTAGCTATGACAGCTCTGTCAAGCCTTACGCGTAATTGAAACTATTTGGGGATATTAAAGCATCAAAAATATTATTTTTCCACTTACTGTTAAAGGCTTCCAGAAATTAATATAAACCACGTAAATCATCTTTGTAACCAAAATATCTTTAACTCTGACAGTTATTTATGACATTTTAGGTACTGTTTGTCTCTGATTTAAGTCACTGATAACCAAGTAAAGCTCTGTTTTACTTATCTTTTCCATGAGTCTAGTCCAGTGGTATTCCCTCTTTTGCTTGCTGGTATTTTCAAACCATTTAACAAGAGTAATGAAAGCTTGGGTAGAGAGAAACTCAACAGTGAATTCTGTGTTTCCTTGCAGATTTTGGACAAGTGAGAGCTTTTCCTTATGAAAAATTGATCACACTGAAGGAATTTTCTGGTGTTGTGCAACTAACTGAAGCATGGGAAAAATAATTCCCCATATGTTATAGGAAATACATTTAAGTTGCGTTAGACAATAAAAGGTTTAGTGATACTTTGAAATACGGATTTGCTTGTTAGTTCATAATAGCTAAATTCCTTCTGTTGTGTTTTGGCTTATCTTACACTTAACTTTGGAAGCTTCTCTGAATTACACATTTAAAACCAGAACAGGCCATAACAGATTAAGAGTATGTTCATTATTGAGTGTTGTTGCTATTTATTGCACAAAAAAAGGCGCTTCAGATGGAAAATTGAAACCAAATGGTTTCAATGGGTTTTCATGCAGCTGGAGATGTATCTAAACTTGATAATTCAGGACTTTTTGGTATAGCCTTTCACAGTACTAGTGAAGCAGAACCGAAACAATTTAGTTTCAGTAAGCATTCCCACAATCTTGAGTCTATGTTCTAACACTGAACCAAGAGCTAAACCAAACATGGTTATTGCAAATCACTTTTCAGCTTGTATCATTCCTGCTATCTAATGTGTGACTCTCTAAAGTTGGATTGACATGCTGCCAAGAGGAAACAAAATATTTTAACAGGCAAACATAACTTCCAGGTTTTCTGGGCTGAAACAGTCAGGAAATGCTGGACTGAAGAGTTACTTGTAATGGTATCCATATACTTTCTTGTGAACAAATCTGAAATACACTAGAGTCTATAAATAAGGCTTAATATTTAGTTTCAACCTGGTTATTTATGCTTTTTGTTTTTGTTTCTTTTGCAGAACAGTCAGCTGTTTTCATAGATCCTAAAAGCAGGTTCTTCATACATTAACTTATCCGACAGCATTATTCTTGTAATATTTGTCCCTGAGTCCATATTACTTGTCCCCTTTTCCCTTTCTTTAATACATGCCTAGTGCTTAATTACACTAATTAAAGCCTGTGTTAAAAGTGAACTTAAAACTCCCATATTCACCTTCAGACCTGTTGGAAGGAGGAAACCCCATACCCGAGTTTTCATGGACTGTAACTGTCTGTAGTATGAGAGAAAGCTTGTCTGTCATGCCTCTTTGGTCATCTTCACCCAGAGAGCTCCACTGCATAGTGACTGTTTCTCATAAGCAGTTCTCTTTTAATTTGGAGTATAAAGTAAGGAACAATGTACCTAATGTATCTGAAGGACTTCTGTCTAGCTGATCATTTTGTGAGAGTTCAGGAAGCAGTGTTAGTTGTGAGGGCTTAGGAAGAACCTGCAGGTCATCCCTTCTGCCTCTTGAAATCTCTGATTGCTGGAGTTGGGCTTCTGTAGTAATGTTTCCACTCCACTTTGCCCTTGCTTCCTGGCCATCCTCAGCAGGAACGGCTTGCTGGAGGGTGCCCGGAGCAGTGTGTATATCCTCGTGCCAAGCATTGATCTCTTAGCCTCTGCCCCGGCTGTTGGTCATTCAGGTACAGAATGGTCAATTCACATTTTTAAGTCAGAAAGGACCCATAGAACGATGCAGTCTGAATTCAGCATAATCAATTTGATTTTAGTTTTGGCTACATATGCTAACAGAAGAACTTGTTTGAACTTTGACATCTATTTTCTTCTGTTACACTTCATTAACAAAGAGCTCTCACCATGGGATAGATACTACTCATGTTTTGCAAGCCTTCCATAGGGTTCAGCATAAAAACTCCCATTTGGAGTAAATTATTTCCTATTTAGTTTTACAAGTCAAATGGACCATGAGAAACTAGTAAAAGTAGAAGGCTTTTTGTTTGTGAGGTAATACGAGATCTGTTACAATGAATGATTTCAAAGCAAGTTGATTGATTTATGTCTGGTTTGGTAGCCTTAGGTGTGGTCCTCTGAGATTTTTGGGGTAGGGGGAGAAGTGAGGGTACGGCAGTGTTTGAAGATGAACTTAAATGATCTTTATTCCAAAACTTATGGTGTTTCCAGTACTCTGACTTCCAGCTTCCAGAAGGGAGCGTTTCATCCAGTCAGGTTTGTTTCTGTTGCCATCAGTGACCATACTTTGGGAATCACGTTTTCACATATGTTCCCAGACTTGTAACAAGTGACTTGTGACTAGCCACATCAGGGGCTTAATGTGTCATAGCTGTTGCAAGAAACGTGATCATACTTGCAGGGGCTGATACTAGCAGTCCACCTGTCAATACTTAGTGTCAGAAATGCGGTTGCATGTATAAGAATATTTTCCTTTAGGAGTGAGGTGTACACCAGTTCCCTGCAGGGGAATTTCTTGGTACCTAGTCATTTACTTGCAAGGACATGCTGGTGTGTCTTCAAATAACCCTTCACCTGTACTGGTTAGTTCTGAATTCTCTCGGTGTGGAGATAAAGGAGGAGGGAAATAGGAATCCTTGTCTTCCCAAAGAAAATTGTATTTATGTTTTGCTACAGTGAGGTTCCTTCTTCATGCAAGGAATGTATGAACTCCTGCAACTGAAAACTTAAAGTATTTGTATTTAACATGGGTATAAAAGCTGCAAACTGTCATTGCCCCATCGCTGGAGGTCTTCAAGGCCAGGTCGGATGGGGCTTTGAGCAACCTGGTCTAGTGGAAGGTGTCCCTGCCCATGGCAGGGGGTTGG
Source organism: Anarhynchus alexandrinus (assembly GCA_008711295.1). NCBI lineage: Eukaryota > Metazoa > Chordata > Aves > Charadriiformes > Charadriidae > Anarhynchus > Anarhynchus alexandrinus. The sequence goes on from VUYV01000457.1 coordinate 16,710, forward strand.
AACTAGATGATCTGGAAGGTCCCTTCCAACCCAAACCATTCTATGAAAAAATTCTCAGTGTATAACACGAAGGTGTGTGTGGTATGAAGAGCTGGACAATAATGAAAAGAATAATTGGATGTGGTTGGTGGTTTTCTTTTGCCTCGGCTTTCCTTGTAGTATGCACTAGTGAGGCTGCACCTCAAGTACTGTGTTCAGTTCAGGCCCTTCACTACAAGAAGGACATTGAGGGGCTGGAGTGTGTCCAGAGAAGGGCAACAAACCTGGTGAGAGGTCTGGAGAACAAGTCCTATGAGGAGCGGCTGAGGGAACTGGGGTTGTTTAGCCTGGAGAAAAGGAGGCTGAAGGGAGACCTTATTGCTCTCTACAACTAACCTGAAAGGAGGTTGTAGTGAGGTGGGGGTCGGTCTCTTCTTGCTCGTAACAGGCTATAGGACAAGAAGAAATGGCCTCAAGTTACACCAGGGTAGGTTTAGGATGGATATTAGGCAAAATTTCTTCCCTGAAAGAGTTATCAAGCATTGGAACAGGCTGCCCAGGGAAGTGGTTGAGTCTCCATCCCTGGAGGTATTTAAAAGACAGGTAGATGTGGTGCTGAGGAACATGGTTTAGTGGTGGCTTTGGCATTGTTAGGTTGATGGTTGGACTTGATAATCTTAAAGGTCCCTTCCAACCTAGATGTTTCCATGATTCATTTGACTTCTCCTTGTGCCCACTACTCCTAAACAGACAGAACTTTCCAATAGCCATGTTAAATGTAGTGTTTGGGGTTTGTTTGTTCAAGTCAGGATGCAAACAGCTCACAGCAGTCTCCTGGCAAAGCTGGAGTGGGCAAGCTTTGTCACCACTGTGCAGCTGCCCTGGGAGGCTGGTGTAAAACTACCTGCCATCTGGAGACTGGCTCTGCCTGGGGTCATAGGAGATGACAGGGTGATTGTGCAGACATGGTCTCTTTTGGGGCTGCTCTCATTCAGCCTACATATGGAAAACCCTGAAATTGAGTAAATCCGGCAGACAGCATGATGGCCAATGGTACTGGAGTTGGGAGAGCAGACTTGAGTTTGCACTTGAAGCCAGGGAGGAGAAGGGCTGTTTCTAGGTGCTGGAGAGATCATGGGCAAGGACTTAAGCCTGAGGGAAGACTGGGAAGGGAGGAGTTTCTCTGATCATGGAAGGATTTAACTGGGGGGGGAAGTCTGCCAAATTCCATGACTGGGCCAAATAGGAAGGGAAAAAAGTGAAATTTAACAGCAGATGTACACAACTTTTATTTTCTCCCTCTACTTGAAAACACCTCAATTGCTCTTCTGAGAGTGGGAGCGATTGAGGGAGTGAAAAGGGTTGGTTTGGTGGTTGTTAACCGCTAATATAATGCTCTACAGCACTGAAGATCAGTTTTCCAGTTCTAATCTGAGGATATTGAGCTGCAGGAGGAGGAACACATGAATACCTACCTGCATGGCTGCTGCCAGCCCGGTTATGTTTTAGGTACTGACTTGCTGCTTGTTCCCTGATACCTGTGCTAAAGAGGAGCACTTTCCTAAGGATTGTAGGTGAATGGGAACAATACTGTGGAAGTCTGCATCAGATGGGGAATCGGGTCTTGCCTTGATGTGTAAACTGTTTTCTGGTCAGCTGTTATCCCCTAAACAAATATATCTCTCTCTTGTAAATATTTCAAGACCAGTAGTAACTTAACATTCCCTGTCTTTATGTATATGTTTAGCAGTTTAGGCATTACAAGCAACATAGTGTCCTGCTTTTTCTTGGTAATTTTGATAGTAATTTGAGACTTTAAGTGGGAGAGATAACTACAAAGAGATTATCTGTAGATCTTTGGTAAAATTATGAAGCGTGCTGTAACCACTCTTTATTCCTCGAAGGAATACAGATATATGTATAGTGTAATAAAGTATAACTGATATTGCTGAACGGCTAATCAGGCAACCTGGGGAGCTTGCAGCCGTCAGAAATCTTAGTATTGCTACTGTTTTACAGTGCTCAAAATAACAACTGCAAACAATCTTACAACTATGTTAAGATCCATCTGCTGGAAACAATACCAAAAACCAGTTTGTCTTTCTGTGATTTACTTGCTCCTTTCAATAGCTGCCAAAAAATAGTATGTTTTCTTGAAGACTTACTCCCCTTGCTTTATAAAGACCTTGTACTGTAGGCTTGGACTGTTTTTTTTTTCATCATACTTAAAATTATTTTTTTACAAGCTAAGAAGTTTAGCAGTTCTGTAATAGAGCCCTCTGGATTTTTGAACTTGCAGGAAAAATTAGAAAAGCATAAATCCAAACTTCATTCTCTTCTCCCAAAGATGTTGAAAGGCCAAACCAACTGTTACTGTTAGCTTTAAGGTTAAACAAAAACAGCAACAACACAAACATCCTTCCGAAGACTCCTCTTGCACTTAGTCTGCCCTAAGTTTCTGTCTGGGAAAGCCTTCCAACCATTCATCTCCAGGTGTCGTATAGCTCTGAATGCCAGTTGTTCTGTGCTCAGTTCTAGATACGAAGTATGTGGATCCGGTTTGAAGCGGTGGACATTGAATCTTAGATTTGGTGAATATATATTCAGCTTTACAGCCTGCCTGGTGTCAACCAAGTCCCAAATTCACCACTACTAGCATATGTTTATTCTTGCGATTTGAATTTTTTAGGCTCCAGTCTATTTAAAGGAAGCCTTAATTTATTCTTAATAATAACCACCTATGAGAGTCATACGAGAGGATGATTATTTGAGTAAGGATATGAAATCTGACTTCAGAGCTTCTTGAAAAATGAACTTTGTTCATTGCTTATTTCCATTCCAATACAACAGATACTTTAACATACTTGAAGTAACGTAGCTGTTGCATAGAGACTTTTTTCTAAAGAATTGCCAACTCATTACTTCACTGTAGAGGAATGTGATATTTCTAGTATTCTACTTCAGTGACTAGATTAAATAACTGATGAAAGCCTGTTACTTTGACGCTATTGCTTGTTGTCTTTATAATAATGGTTCACTAAACATCCTGCTTTTGTGCTTGTTTCCAATACTTTTGTTTATATATCACATCTTCATGCTTCTGTCTTCAAAACCTTTGCGTTTAATTCTGTGCTACTCTTTTCTTAGGGAATGATACTTATAAAAATACTTTGTAAAACCATTGTTGTTAGTTGAAGTAAGACCTAGAGTAGTTGGTTAATGATCTTGTGTCATGACTTAAAAGAAATTCTGCCTCAAGCTGGGCTTTCAAAAAAAATCTATTTAAGTTCTTGAGTAATTACTTTAATAGAAGCCTTACAGGAAAGCACAGAGCAGTAGAAGAACTGAGAAAAGAGCAAAGGTCATCTGTTTGTGCTTCTGAAACTGGGCATCCCAGAGCTTGCTGTGCTCGCTGAATGGGTTTGAGTTCGCAGCTGGTTTAGAATACTGCTGCATTCCAGTGTCTACTGAGAAGCTGGGCTGGCTGCAAAATCATATATAGGGGACATGCTGTATGAGAAGAGACCGAGCTTTTTCACATGCTTGCCTCGATCCCTCTTGAGAGAAAAATCACTGTGAAGAAAACAGGATTTCATTCCTGTACCATTTGAACTGGAAGAACAAGTCCAGAACAATAGCAATCAAGCATGCTACCCTCATCTTTAAACAATAACATGCAGCTGAGAAGCTGCATTTGTTCCTCTGGCTGCCTTTTGAAATATAAAGCTTTAACTTATTAAGTCATACAAACTTAACAGTGTGTCTATTGCAGCCCCCTTTTTTTTTGTTTGTTTTTTGGGGGGCAGTGGGGTTTGTTTGGTTTTTTTGCACCTTGTTTTGCTGAGAAACTGTTTAGAAAAGGAATTTCTGACTGGTCTGGATTAATTACTTTTCTGGTATGTTGATCCATTAATGAAACAAGCTTTTAGAAAACAACATGGAAAGTTTTTTAGAAAGCTGTGAGATTTGTTGTATGAAGTTTAGATGTCACAAACTTTTTTACTTTTTTTTTCCCCAAACACACAAATTATTTTGGTTACATGGCCTGGAGTGCTGTGTTTGACGTGTTTTCAATGTGTGAGCTTGTGGTTTATGGTGTTCTCATAGCACAACAAAGGTGGGATGCTCTTTAGTGAGTCGGAGATATTCAAATGTCCAGTGCAGTAACTTACAAAAACCACTAAAATACTACTGATAACTTTGTGTAGGAGATTTAATACGAGCCTACAGCAAAGCCATATACAGAATCACAGTACTGCACAGTAATGCCAAACAAGTAGTAAAAGTGCGTCTCTGAAGAGAGGTCTGACGTAAAACATTTAGCATTTAGTGACTCAATGAAGCTTGTGTGTTATATTCAGTGACCAGTATTATCTAATATCCTAATGCATGACTAGTATATGTTCTGTGTAGGTTTTCTCTCTTGTTACTAAGTTGATCTGAATTGAGGGAAATAGCTTGGACATACTTTACTAGTGCTGTTCCTGGTTTTGCATACTTGAAACAGGCTCTTTTGAGACAAGTTATCTAATCCTGTTGCACCACCTACTGTTGAAAAGCAGACATTAGGTGTAAATGTCTTTCTTGACTAAATATTAATGTAATCTAATGTCATGCTTTCTTGGTCTTAGTGCAAATTGATGGTTTCTTGGTCTTTGGTATTGAAGAGTGGAGATTCTGGAGCAAAACTGATGTTGATTAATGTGGAATTATTAGCTAATTTTGTAATATTTCAGCAATCTCTTACATAGCTTAAGCAAAATTGAAATGGGGTTTATAGTGACAAGAATAAAGGGAAGGGTATTCCCTTCAAGTAGAAACTTGGTTGTTTGAAGTTAAATCTGGAATGCTGTAGACATCTCTTTTCAAGTAAGATAAACTATGTCTAAGACTTGAAAATGGCAATGACATCAGAAGTTAACTTTTGTTATAATAAATAACGAAATATTTTTAAAAAAGAAAATGTAAGTGTGTCTTCCATATCTATTTTTGGTTTTGTACAAAAATGAAAACCTCTTTAGTTATTCAGAGGACTGTATAAAGATCTTGTCGTCAAATCTGGTAGGAGTCAGCCCAGTCCTGGTGAGACAAATCTGCGTGTACATAACTTCCTTTGGGCCATTGTAGTTTTAGTCTGGGTGCACGCTTTTCAGAAATAAAATAAAAGCTTAATTTAACTAAACTCAAATTTTCCTGTGGAAAATGTAGTTGCTTTGTTAGTAGTACAAGAGTAAGCTCCTGTCTGCAGATGGCACACCTGTCCTCTATATAAATGCTCTTCCTATTTTATTAACTTAGCTGTTGGGCATTTGTATTCAAGAAGCTCAAATGAAAACAGCAATTAATGCAAAAATGTGTCTGTGCCAGTTGGCCATTAAGAACTGAGTTCTGGGGAGTGCTGTTTAACTAGTTGTACAGAACCAGTCAGTTTTCAGTATATTAGGAGAGTACAACACAATTTGATACTCTTGTGCTGTCTTTGTCCTTGAAAGGATATTATCTTTTAGAGTGCTCTGTCAAATGGGGGGGGGGGGGATTTTTAATTTGGGGGGGGGGAATAAAANTGGGAACAAACAAAAGAATCTTTCCTGGATTGTCTTTGAGCTGGAGGAAATATTTTTATGGGCTTGCTTGTACAGCTAAACATAATACACAGAGGTAGGAGAGTGCAAGAAAGGCTATTTCAGTGTGCAGATGTCTGCCTTGAAGGCCAGTCTGTAAAGCTCTTGACTTGTTCCTGAGGTCAATATGCAGGTAAAATGGGATCCTTGGAACTGTTTTCCTGCGTTTACAGCGTTTTTCCCTGTGTCAGTATGGGCTAGAATAAGACTTTTTATATGTATTTTTAATGTGCAGATCTTCTTACTTGTAGGTATATATGTAGAAGAAGTGACTGTTTAAGCTTATTTCCAACTTTTTTATTCTTTTCTCTTCCCTCCTTCTTCCCCCCGCCAATTGCAATTGATAGGTACAGGGTCTTTGCCAAGAGAGAAGCATGCCTCCATGAAAAATTCTCCAGCCTCCTGGACTAGCTCTGGTAAATCACTTGCCAAATCCAAAGTGTCTATCAAAAGACCAGGGCTTGAGAGAACACCTAGCATCTCATCGGTCAGCAGCACTCAGAGTGAGCGAAGCCTTTTCAGCAGTAATTGTAAGTATCTGCCAGGGTTATGGGTTTTAACTGATAGCCTGTATCAACTGCTCGTTGAAAAAAAATCCCCTTGAAGTCCTGTCTGGCCGAGACCTGTGTTAATTCTCATTTTACTACTTGTTATTAGTTCTAGGTCTTTCTGCCTCTTACCTTACAACTTTCCTTCTTGAGACATGCCACCTGAGGAGCTTTGAGCCTTGGATTTTGGTTTGAGTAGAGGTTTCAGTACTGCTCCTCTTCCATCCTGAAATGTTACAAAACCAGTGGGTCTTCTTGAGCAAAAGTTTCCTTATGTTTACATATAGCATAGTAAGAAATAAGTCTGATGTGACTGGATTACCTATCACAATACTTGGAACAGCACATTAGAGGTTTTTGATACTAAATGCTCTTTTTGAGCTAGATTATATCTACTTTCAGAGTTTTAAGACACAATACATAGACAAGATAAAAGCAGGTAAGTGAAACTGCTTTTAGAAGGTAAAACTTTGCATGGGTAGACTTCTGTAATTTTGAAGGTGAGTGTATGACCTGAACCAAATCCATCTTGATTAAAACTTGGGAGAAAAATAACAGAACTAGCTTTGACTTGAAGCTCTGCAAAGGGTCTGTACTAGCAGTTGTAGGAGTCTTAGGGGCAAAAATATGAAGGAAATAACACACAACTGACTGTCAGACATATCAGTATTCCTAGCTAAACGTATTCAAATGAGTACATTCAAATATTCTGTTATTATCACGTTTGTTGTATCTTGGAGACAAGGCAAAGGCCTTTCCTTTGTGCCAGATGTCATTTAAATCTGTCTTCAATGGACTCTTCAATGGAATCAAGAGAACTGTGATTTAACATACGTTTATAGTTTATGTATGCGCATATGCATACATGCATATATAACTAAATTTTCTCTTGTTCTTTTTTCTTCCCTGTAATGCCTTCATTAAAAAAACTAAGACCTAATATACTCTTCAAAGGAGTAAGAGTATGTGCAATAAAATATGCAGTGCATGTTCCTGTGTAGTCGGGTCGGTTCTGTTACCGTGACAGCCATGTTGACTTTTGCTGTTCAGGTTTAGGACTGTATCTGGAATTCCTAAGCAGCTTTGTCCTCTCTTTATTTTACTCCCTCATGTAACAAAGGAAAGGGTCATCGCCTCATAACAAAGCAGTGTATTCAGATTAAGTATCCAAACAGATGACTCCTTATTTAGCCTGATTTGCTAGCTGGTTTAATCTGTTTTGTCCACTGCCTTGAAGCTTATAATTTTTTCCACTCCGATTCACGAAGAGCAAGCAGGAGCAATATGAGAGGTTGAACATGGCTGCAGTCTCTTTGGCTTTCGGCTTGCTTTGATCCTTTTTAAATGACTATACCAGGAGGACTCCGGAGTTGCACAGAAACTAATTTTTCTCCTGTTATTTTCATCAATTCTACACTAACACCACCGACTGACTCAGGAAGCCACTATGATATTACCTTACTGACATTGCTGGTAGTGGGATCTTACAGCTTTTGTATTATTCCTTTGTTAGCCACGTTTACTGGGAAAAGAAGTAGGTTGTATTCCTTTTTATTTCTTTTTTTAAAGCATGTATTTTGTTTTGTGGAGGTTGGTAAATGTATGCAATGTTTGACTTGCTGATTTTCCATGAGATGATTTTTCTTTAGTTAAATTGTTACACTTGATAAGAATAATTTAAGTCTGATGGTCAGGTTTTGTGAGTATAATGAATTTAGGTTACATATGATTCACATGTTAGTATAGTGAAATTTTAATGACTATCAAATTGGAAAGAACTAGTGAATTTACTTTGCACTCTAATGTTTTAAGTACAGTGCTGTTCTTGTTTTTTATTTCATTTAATCTACTATACAATAGTGTCAGGCAAAAAATCTGTAAATGTAAAATGTTTTTTATTATATTGGTGGGGCACACAAAGATCAGGATGGGAGGCTTATGCTGTGAATGTTATGAAATTTATGACAAACTATTGTGGTCCTGTCAACAGTATTAAATTGACAAAGGCACTTGGCTTGTTTTGCTTAAGGAGTTTGCCTTGTGTTAGTGGAGAAAAAAATTACAAAAGAGGGGGTTGCTCCTGCTGTGTCAGCTCAGCCCTTTGTTATGGGATATCCTTGCATTGGTAATTTCCTGTGGCAGCATTAGGGGGTTTTTGTCAGATGAGCACTTCAGTTCTATAATTCTTTTCTCTAAAATGACTTACTATTTGAGCAGTTTGGAAATAATGAAGTTTGAAATGTTTTTGTTCATAAAAGCATATTTTGCATGCAAGCTGTCAGTTTGAGCATTGAAAAATTGAATTTTTGACAGTAGAGAAGTCTTCTCAATTTCAGTGCTGAACTGAAAATACTATCTTTTGAACATACCAAAATGTTTAAACTCTGATGTTTAAAAACAAGAATCGAAATTTGAATTGCATTAGAATAATTGCATACAATGGAAATAGTGTTTCAGAAGTTAAAAAGCTGATCTGAGCAGTTGACTTGGTGCTGCCTTTCCCTACAGTCAGTACTTCACTATAATTCTTCTAATGAGTTGAGTTTTTAAACCCTTTAGATCTTAGCTGGGGTGAGATCACTTCGTACGTGTCTGTCTTTCATCAAGATTGCAGTATCTACTCCTAATTCTATGAATAACCATCCTTGAATCATATATTGACCAAACTTTGCAAATTTGCTTTTTTTTCTGCCTGCAGCCTGGTTACCTGACTCCAGAGCTTCTAATATGAAGAAACAGTGCCCTAACGAGTCTCTTGCCAGAAGTGCGCTCCCTTGCCCAAAGTGTTACTTCCATGGCATGCTTCTGATTTAGAAGTAGCACAGCAGTTTGTAGGCAGTTGTTAGTTGCTTGCTGTGAACTCTGAGAAAAAAATCCTTAATTTAGTGGTTTATGGAAAAAGTTAAGGACTGCTTCAGGCCTCATGTGTTACTAAAACAAATTGGTTTGAATCCTGCAGCATAATTGTGTTATTGATGTGTTATGGAAGTTGTTCCTCATGTATAGATTTTTTGCAAATATTTAGCTTTTGTGCCTTTAGGGAGGTTCCAACTTCATTTAAAAAAGAAGAGGACTTCAGTTGCATATGTTTCTAAAAGAAAGCGGTTCTGTCCCTCTTTCTGTTGTTGAAAATGTATTGATTAAGGGCCAAAACCCATCTGTTTTTTAAGCAGTTAACTTACATGGCTTATGCTAGTGCATTTAAAAACATTAAAACAATCTCTAGACAATAGGTTCATCTAACAACATTAGATATGTATTTCATCTTACCTTTAAAAAAAAAATCATCCTCATTAAAACAATCTGAGGCAAACCTGATATTATATGACAACACCCCCCCTTTTTTTTTTTCTTTAAATGACTAGAGAAAAAAGCAACAGTGTGACTTAGTTTTTGCTTGTGTCTGGTAAATGCAATGTCAATTTTCTATTCTTTAATGTGTCAGTATACATAATTTTTTAGTACCTGAACCAAAGTGTACTCAATCTATACTTACTTTAGAAGTATTTTCATATTTTTTTTCTAGAAAAATAAAACAATGCTTTTGCCAAATTTCAGGGTTTTTTTTTTTTTTCAAGGAAAAATTTCCATTGTGACAGTAAGCCCAAACCTCTCAAGTTCCTTGAAATGGAACAAAACATCTTCTACAGCAACTGCCCTGTTAGTTGGAAACCTGATTTTTGATGTGAGGTATAATTGTTTATTGTCCTGCCTTTCCCAATTTGGGTCTGTCTGCCCCTTTTCGCAGGGAGTATTTTGCTGTATGGTTTCATCTGCCTCTTTGGGGACGGAGAGTGTCTTCTGAGGTCTTGTTGTCACTGAGGAGGTCGCTGTTATGAAAGCTACAGGAACCTTTATTAAAACTGGTTTGGTAGCCAGTGAATGCAGTTGGGCTCACACGTTTTTAGTGCCCCACAAGGAGGATGGCAGGGGTGCAGAGTCTGCTGGTGGTGCGTTCTCTGTACCATTGAAACGGCACGCTCAGCTCCAATGAGAGAGAAGAGGAAAAGGTGTTGCATGAGGAAGTTGTCTGAGTTTTTTATTTCTTTTAACAGTCAGTTCTGTGGTCAGAATGCCTTTGTGTACCCATGATGTTTTTTCTTGGCTTAAACTGAAACGTGTTCTGTGTTTGCTTTGTACAGCAAGCTCAGATTTCTAGTTACGTATCTTGATCGGTATACTCTTACATATGCCCCCTCTCTTGCATAGTTCAAAGCTGTATGTCTACTTCTGAGAGGTGTTTGTAGCAGTCATAGACTGATCTGTTACAGTTCATCAGTCTGTACTTAAGATATCAGAGGTGGTCATGATATTTTTATTCCGACTTGTGCTTCTTCTGACTTTAGCCTTGGGTAAAACAGCCTTGGTTTAGGATTTCATTTTCTCCAAACTTGATACTGCCCAAAACAAATTCTTTGTTGTTCTGTGTTGCAGCTGCAAGTGCCACAGTCATCATCAAGAATGGAGAATGGCCTTCAAAACCAGCCTGCCAGAATGGTGCTTCAGGATCTGTCCCTTTGAAAGCAGTACCGAGACCTAGGTTACACTCATTGAAGTCAACTCCAAAAGGTACATGGGTTAGTTTACAGAGTGAAACTGTAGTTGCTACTGTTACGGAACCTTACCTTTTGCAGGTGGCTGCCTCTTGAAGCAGTGTTTATTTAACAGTGGTCTAGGAAAATAGTGTGAGGAAGTAAAATAACATCAGTGGAGTTTCAAGTTTTGTAAGATTTCACAGGAAGGCTAAAATGCCTTTTTTTATTGTTGTAATTGACTGGGGTATTTCAGGCAAATGAGGAGGAGATCTATGCTCTGGTTTGGCTAAGGTTTGCATGGCACAGGGATTAAATGCACTTTGCTACGTGGCAGATGACATTGTGTGGGGTTTACCTTGTTTCAATAAGAGTTCTTTTCTGTCACAAAGCTCAGGCACAGACTCTGTGGCTGCTGATGATCTTCAGGGTAGACCTACCCTGAACTTATCCTGGTTGTCCTTGTCCTCATGCAGACTTTGCATTATCTTCACCACTTTCAGGACAGAAAGGACCTTGGGGGATGGGGATGTTTTTTTTGAATAAGGTGTTACTAGATGAAGTAACTTATTTCATAGATGAATGACATTGTCCCATCTTTCCAAGGGAAGAGTCCCAGAAACAGCTTAGCTTTTCATGCTGCTTTTTCTTGGCGTTCTTCTTACTGGCTGAAATGGAAGCAGAGGTTTGCTCTAATTTTTAATGGAGATAAGACAATTGTGCTTCAACATCTGGTGCTAGAGGAAACAATAATTGAAATTCTTGCTCCTCTTCCTATTTGAGCCAGGACCCCTTGATTGACCAACAGGGCTTCTCCACTTAAGCCACAAACAGCAGCTGACAAGCCATTCTCTGGCCACAATTAAAGACGTAATGGGAGCAGATAAATAAGCTTGCTGCCTCCCTCTTAAATCCTAGTTATAATCAGCTTGCTTCTGACCATCTTTGTGGTGAACTGGTTATTGTAATTGGATAAACCTAACTAAGTACTATGCTCCTGCTTTAGGCTTAAGTTTTAAGCTGGTATCTGACATAATTGAGAATAAATAGAAGAGATGCCTGCCAAATGTCACGCTATAATGATATGCTTTAAAATGGTAAATAGTGAAAAGAAACAGAATTTACCACAAACTGTAAATCACTTTGAAACAAACACAAATTATATGGCTGTCCGACAAGCTTTTTGTTGGGGTCCAACACATGCAACACAACTGTGCATTGCTCAACATCTTCAGTGACCTGGGCACTAGAAATGTGCCTCAGCACCTGCAGGAACAGTGTGGCCAGAAGAAGCTGGTATTCTCCCTCCTCATCTCAGTGTTACTTGGACTAGTCTTGTGTTTTGGGGCCTTCCCAGGTCAAGAGGGTTGTTTTGAAACTGGAAAAGTCAACTGGAGACTTAGGAAGATGATTGTGGTCTCTGACCACATGACCTGTGAGGAGAGGTTAAGGGAGTTGAGCTTGTGTAGTCAGGTAAAAAGAGTAAGGGGAGGTACTGTAACAGTCTGCGATAACTTGAAAAAGACAGCTACAAAGGTGATGGTGCCAAACTCTTCTCAGGAGTACCAAATGATGTGGTAATCGGAAATGATTGCAAATTGTGGAGTGGGAGATGGAGCAGTGCCCAGTGGGGCCATAGAGCCTCCCTTCCTGGAGGTTTGCAAGGCTTGGCTAGACAAAAGCACGGTCAGCTGATCTTGTCTTGGTGGTGGCCTGCCCTGTGTGGGAGGCTGGATAGTTGGCCTCCAGAGGTCCCTATCAGCCAGTGTTTCTATAGATGTTTGCCACCACTTTGAGACTTCAGTAATTTGATCTTAGTGCTAAAGTGAAATCTTTAGTAATGTTTTCTTCTGCTTAGAAGCTTTATTAAAACTATCTTTTTATTTCTTCCAATGTGAGTTCTAGTAAAGCAAAGTTAAGTTTAAATTTAGTTTAAATTTTCTAGGTGTCTCTTTTTGTGTGTGTTTGAGTAGATTTGTGCGTCTTATATTTAACTGTAGATATGTAATGTTAGGCATGTCTTTAATTGCTGCCATAGTTGTACTTTTAAGCCTGATCTAAGTTTCTACTTCTAGGAGCCAAGGCCAGGTCTGCTTCAGTGAACCAGTGCATACCAAAATCATGTGGGCCACTGAACTCAACAAGGAAAGTCGGTGAGGCTAGAGGTAATCAGCTATTGGGTAAAGTCAATTTTTCACTTACATCCTTGAATCTCTGTCTTGAGAAAGAGCAACTACGCTCTGTGGCTTCAGGGTAATGGAGATGGTCAGTCAGCTCTTCTTCTTTGTAGTTCATAGTATTGGAGACTGGCTCTGCAGTGTTCCTTATGTATCTCTTTTATTGGGCTGGGTGGGATGTGAGGAGGGTGGAAATCAGGGCATTCATTTTCCACTGTCTGCTTAAAACTGGCATCCCATGAGGACTTGGAATACTTGATAATGTCTGTTAAATGATGTTCTGTCACCTGCATATAAGGTCGTATACTTGTAAGACACAACCCAGACTAGCTTTCCCAAGTTTGTGTTTAATTTAAGCAAGATTATTGGGGGAGAGTGCTGATCAGCCTTGGCCGTTGAGGATAATATTTATTCCACTTTACGTTTCTGTATCAGATACTTGTTTTATTTCTTAACTCTCAATTGAAATTAGTCATTTTTGCCAGAGTGAATCAATAGAATAGATAAGAATCCTCAGGCAAGCTCTGTAAGACAAAACTTTCACTTTGGGAGCAAAGTTTCATTTGCATGGCTGAGGTGAGGGAAGCAAGTACCGTAATGGTATGAAGCAGATTATTTCCTATTGAAATACCTGCTATTGGATCACACGCTATTTGTGAAGCCTGAAGAAAGCTGATAGGTGTTGTCAACAGATCTTTTATAAACTTCCGCACATGACTTTTGCACTTACACCTAGCGGTCCAAAAGAGTGCTTTCATTTAATTCATTTATTCATTCATTCAAATAATATCTTTCAAAATAATGAGGTTCTTGGGTCAGCTTTCACATGAACCTAAAAAATACAGTAAGGCTAGGTTAACCTTCTCAGTGCTTTCACTTGTATCTAACTTCATTGGTAGCACATTTGCTTTTAATTTATACCTCCTTTATACAGATAAAATAACTGGAGCGTATAGGTGGAAAACAGTTGCTATGATGCCAGTACAGACAATTGTTTTTTACTATCTGTGGTCCTCTATGGATAAGTAAAATGAAACAGAGCTACCTCGCTTAAATGAAGTGTAATAATTGTAATGGGGAAAAAAATGTTTGGCTTACTGGGAATTCATCGCGACTTTTCCAAATAGTTAAACCTTATAATGCTAAGTTTCACTGTTGAACACGCCATCAGCCATTGCAAGGAAGAAACTTGTTTTGAAGTTGAGGGTTTTATGTAGAAAGAATCTATAAAAAGGCACCCCCGCTGCCCCTTACTGTCTTCAAGTGTAATCCTCCCCNCCACCCCCCCCCCGCACACACTGTAGGCATTCCTGGAAGAAATGGACACCAAAGCCTATCTTGTTTGGGTTCTGGTGAGTTTTCTGAATGTGTTTTTACATTTTCTATAGTGCAGCTTAAGTTATACATTATATTAGTATATTGATTTTTTTTCTTGTAAGAACAGTTTTGCAAGGGATAATTCCATAAATGGTCACTGCTTCCAGTTTCAGGGGATATGGAGAAAAGTCTTGGGTTTCTTCCTACTTGCTGTCTTCTGGCTACCCAGTTCTTAGAATATGCAGCCTGTGCTATCTGTCACTCCGTTTCCAGTGAAGCAAAAGGAGGTTTTAACTGTAACCAAAAAAAAAAAAAACTATGGCAATGAAACTTGGATGTAGTTTTCGCTGTTTAGGCACAGTGAGATGAGTAATGATCAAAGCTCATGTGTTGTGGCTTTAAAAAAAATTAAGTAGAAGACTCATGCAGACTAACAGGTTTTTCTGGAAGGTTCATGGTAGGTACCCTTTTGGTGTCAGCTGTCTCTGTGTCACTGCAGACTACACTTGAATAAGAAGTTGAAATTATCTGAGCGTGTTGATGTGTGTGTCTGCTTGTATGGCAAGGGGAGGAATGGCAGCTGATTAAGTGGCAGATGGTGTTCCAAATTCTGGCAGAGTTTTAAGGACTTCATATTGGGTTTGTTTTTAGTGTTTATGCCGGTCAGGACACCTGGTGCTAGTTTCTATCTGCCAGGGGACAGAAAAGTCTTCAGATGATGTTTTTACTTGCAGCAATTTCCAGGTCTCTTCAAGAGAGTTGGCAGTCCAAATTAGTTTCCCCAGCATCAGTGTGTATTTGCTGAATTAAAAGCTGCTTGTATTTAATCACTTATTGAAAAGCCCTTTTTGAAAGATACTGGAGATCACTGCAAAGCCCTGTGTCCCCTGAGTGAATAGCAGATGTCTTTCTGAAAGAGGTGCTGTAGCCAACCAGATGTTATAAATTTGAGTCTGGAATTACTGGGTAAATAGGTTCTGACCTGTAACTCTGGTACTGTGGCAGTATGTTTTTAATTTACTGTAGTCATAATGTGAGTCTAATGCTTTTGCCTTTTATTCTCGTGGGTGTCAAATGTCTGCATATTAATTGTGACCAAGTACCTTGCTTGGTATCTCCTGTTAGGAGTCAGGGCTTCTGTCATAACAGCAAGTAAGACTTTGCACAAAGTTCTGATTCTGTTTGTTTGCTGCTTTTATTGATAATTGGCTGAACTACTGTTAGTTTAGGTATAGTCGGACACTGAGTTTCATGACCTTTTATATATAGTCCTTTTATATAGGAGTGTAGAGGATGATACAGCTAGCAGCATAATGTCTTGATTAGCTCAGTTGAGGAAACTCATGATAAGCAATGAAGTCCATTTCTGGACTAGCAACAGAAAATTAAATTCCTCTTTCACTTGCTTATGATAGCCTTAAAATATAACTTTATTTTTCCCTAAATTTAGCATGGCACTTCCTCTGGATTTTCCATGCAGAAAAGTAATTAGTGCTCCCTCCCCTTTTTACTAGCTTAATATAACTTTTCTTGTGATTCATCTTTTCCAACCTAATAAAGAATGTATCCACATAGCCTTGAAGTATTATATTCGATGCTGTAAAAACACAGCTATAAACTCCAAATTGGCTGTCATATTTAGTGATTATTTAGCAAATGCTCTTTAGCGTTATACTTTTGCCAGTTGAATAGCTGTATTTGTGTTTGTACCTGAACTGTTTTCTGTACCGAGTCAGCTTCCAAAATTAGAGGATATGTTAGACTTTAAAGTGAATACATTTCTAACTTATACAGAACATTAGTATAATTTTCCTTTTATGCATGCGAAGCTTTCAGATGCGGTATTTTTTTTTCCATCTTCACAGTTGCAGATAGTTCTTAAAACAGAATAAAAATACTGTGTAGCTGCTTGGTTGTTCTGCAGTACAATGTCTTACATTTTAAGAAAAGACAAATGATCTTTTTTGAAATGAACTGAAATAATGCCAGCTGGTACCATGTGGAATGGGACCCGCTATTTATTTTTTTCTTTTTCCATGGCCTTGATACCATAGTGAAGCTTTGTTCTAGTGATTTTTAGCTAACTAAAGCTTTTGTTCTTTTACTTCAGTGCCATAGTTAACTCTACAGTTTTCAGCCTCGTTTGGTGAGGAGTTCCAACCCCACTTCTGTTTCTTGCCCATGTGCTCTGTCTGAAGAGTCAGGACTAGTTTCTTGAGGCAGGACTCTGGTAAAAAATTGATTACCATACTAATGCATTAATTAAGTGTCTAGCTGAGTTATTAATGTTACTTTTAGCATTACTTCAAGAATGGAAAAAACAGCAGGCATTTCTAGGATATGATGTCTGTTCTCTGACTGTTTGTGCTCTTTATTCATTTTCCATTCACTTACAGCAATGATGCCAAGCCAGACACAACACGCTGCTAGTATGCCTTAGAACTGGAGAGACTTATGTATTTGCAGCTGTTCATTCCTTGTTCCTGTTAAAACATTCACAGGACTTCTTTTTGCGAATTCTGTTTTTCATGGGTGATATTCCAGTGGATCAAGTAATTTTCATAAGTTCTGTGGCATATTGCTTCAGCACTGGCTTTACTGCTTAGGCAAAATTACCTTCTTGGGCATAATATGTTTTATTACACTTCTTAACTTGCTAACTTAAAGTAAGAATGTACTTGTGCACTTACTGTAATGTCTTAATGTAAATATCACTAAAAATGTTGCCTCTTGTGAGATGGAATTTTGAACTAGGTGCAAAACTGCCTCTAAATATGCATAAAGTTAGTGCTCTTTCCTTTGTTTCTCCAGCCCTCCCTGTAGAAAACAGTGACCTACTTCTAATACCTGTGCAGTCTACTATAGCGTAATGTGTATATGCAGTGGATATTCGTAGAATCATAGAATGGTTTACGTTGGAAGAGACCTTCAAGATCATCTAGTTCCAACCCCCCTGCCATGGGCAGGGACACCTCCCACTAGACCAGGTTGCCCAAGGCCACGTCCAGCCTGGCCTTAAACATTTCTGGGGATGGAGCTTCCACAACTTCTCTGGGCAACCTGTTCCAGTGCCTCACCACCCACAGATATTCTTCCTAGTATCTAATCTAGATCTTCCCTCTTCCAGTTTAAAGTCATTCTCCATTCAAGTCTTATGTCTCCATTATTGACTGAAGGTTAATCATAGAATGGTTTAGGTTAGAAAGGACCTTGAAGATCGAGTTCCAACCCCCCTGCCATAGGCAGGGACACCTCCCACTAGACCAGGTTGCCCAAGGCCACGTCCAGCCTGGCCTTGAACACCTCCAGGGATGGGGCCTCAACAACCTCTCTGGGCAACCTGTTCCAGTGCCTTACCACCCTCAAAGTGAAAAACTTCTTCCTAATGTTCAATCTAAACCTGCCCTCTTGTAGGGCAGTAGGTGTAGGGTGTATTATGGGTAACAAGTTACTTATGCTTGTGACACAACACTGTCAGGAGAGCTAGGGCAACTGCTGGATATACCCATAAAGTATTATCAAGTAAGAAGGTCTTACATCTGGGTCGGGGCAATCCCAAGCACAATTACAGGTTGGGCGGGGAATGGCTGGAGAGCAGCACTGAGGAGAAGGACCTGGGTGTGCTGATCGACGAGAAGCTCAACATGAGCCAGCAATGTGCGATCGCAGCCCAGAAGGCCAACCGCATCCTGGGCTGCATCAAAAGAAGTGTGGCCAGCAGGGCGAGGGAGGTGATTCTGCCCCTCTACTCCACTCTCGTGAGACCCCACCTGGAGTACTGCGTCCAGCTCTGGAGTCCCCAACATAAGAAGGACATGGACCTGCTGGAGCGTGTCCAGAGGAGGGCCACAAGGATGATCCGAGGGCTGGAGCACCTCTCCTACGAGGAGAGGCTGAAAGAGTTGGGGCTGTTCAGCCTGGAGAAGAGAAGGCTCCGGGGAGATCTTCTTGCGGCCTTCCAGTCCCTAAAGGGGGCCTACAGGAGAGCTGGGGAAGGACTTTTTACTAGGGCATGTAGTGATAGGACGAGGGGGAATGGCTTCAAACTGGAAGAGGGCAGGTTTAGATTGAACATTAGGAAGAAGTTTTTCACTTTGAGGGTGGTGAGGCACTGGAACAGGTTGCCCAGAGAGGTTGTTGAGGCCCCATCCCTGGAGGTGTTCAAGGCCAGGCTGGACGTGGCCTTGGGCAACCTGGTCTAGTGGGAGGTGTCCCTGCCTATGGCAGGGGGGTTGGAACTCGATGATCTTCAAGGTCCTTTCCAACCTAAACCATTCTATGATTCTATGAAGAACAATATGATTTACGTCATGTCTCTTCGTATGATGATGGAGCATACATAGTGGTGTCAGTTACTAAAGGCTATAGAAGCCATGAAAATCAAAGAAATTTCATCCAAAACCAGCACGTGCTCCATCATGAAAGATGGTATTCTGTTGTTTTAGGCTTTTAAAGAGGTTAGAAGGCTGCTTGTTTTAATCATCTGTGAGAAAAATATAATGCTGGGAGAGGGAATAACTTCAGTTAGGTGGCTTATTGCAAAAGTGAGTAATAGTGCTGATCATGCCCAAATGGAGAAATAAGGTATAATTGTAACAGTCCATGAAGCTGTCTCTTGGAACAGGTTGTTAAAGGTGGATGCTGGCTTCTCACTCAAACTCTTATGTTGAGGTAGAATGCTTTCACTAACACAATATTTATGGAGGCATAGTTTGAGGTTCAGTTAACACCTCCTCCTATCATGGTCTGTCGCCACTGTTGAAAATCAGGAGAAACAGAGGGTAAACTCTTTATGTTGTAGATTCACCTTTACCCTCAAAATACTTGCACTTTCAGTGTCTAGAAAACAAGGGATTAATGCACATCTTGCTGTGCTTGTGCTTTTTTAATAACAACAAAAAATCATTAATGTTTTAAATCATTAATGTTTTAAAATGACACTATATCAAAATGTGTAAACTTTCTTTAAAAATGGGGAAGATTATAATTCTGAGAGCTGCTGAACATCATTGAGTGTCAAATACGTAGGTCTTCAGCAAAGTCCTTCATCTAATTGACTGTCTTCAGCATGGTATAGCAAGTTACCCTACTGATGAAGAACATCTGGTCAAGTGGCTTATTAGCTCTGTTTCTCCTTTTACATCTGCTCAAAAGAGTTTGTTTTTTGTTTTGGGGGGTTTTTTTTTGGGTGGTGTTCTTGTTGCTTGTAAAAGTTTTTTGCAAGTTGTAGAAGAAACTGTGGAAGCAGTGTTCTTTTTGCGTGGATACTTGAAAGGACCCTCATGCGCATGTGAGCATAAGTGCTCATATGGTTAGTCTTAGGACTGGGCAACTCGCCTGACTTAAAAACAAGGCAGGAAAGATAGTCCTTTTGATGGCAGTTCTAGCATAGATCATGGTGCTAGCAACATGCAGAAAACAGACCAAACTGCTTCTGTCTCAGCACTTTGAGCATTCGTTTTTGATGGCTTTATCTTAGAATTCACTCTTAATACACTTTCTGCTGTATAACAAACCTTATTAGGATTATTATTAGAGAATATAGACAGATATTATATTTTTTCTGGAGTACCCAACTTTGCAGATGCAAGGTTAAGTGTAAAATTATTTTTCTTTGGTTCAGAAGAATGTCCATTCATATAAAAAAAAGTCCCAGAGGTCTTAAACTGTTTTGAAAAAAACAAAACAAAACTACTTAACCCTCCTCAACAGTTCTGATTGATAGAGAGTACATGTTGCAGAGCTCTACATAGCAGTTTTCAAACAAAATGTGTTTCAGTATTGTCTAAACAGAAATTTCATGTATCCATTAAAAAAAAAAACCAACAAAACATACTATGGTAATACATGAAAATTTTGCATGAAGTAAAACTACTTCTGTTATTGAACCAGCTCTGCTTTTCTTTCATCTTCTAATACTGTACTCTGCAGCTCATGGGAAATAAGTTCCCTTAAGAATCATACAGGAAACAGTTTGATGGGTAAATATCTTAAACATTTTTAAGCTCAGGGCACAGGGAGGATTTTGTTCCAGGTCTTCCACGTTGCAGAAGTAGCATCTGACTCGTTCTAATCGGGAATTTCAATATGGATGTGTTGAGACTGAATTCTTGGTCTCAGCTTTTGTAAATAAGTTGGGTTAGTCTTTCTGTCTTTACCCCTCTCTCCAAAAGGAAAGCCTAGAAATTTTGCAGAAAGTCTTGAGCAGTTTGTAAACTCTGTGGGGTAAAGAAGAAATGCGATCAGATTCATTAGTAGTTTAATGAAGATAGTTAATATTCTACAGATTGGAAGTTCTAGGAGTTGAATATATAAGTTAAGTCTTCATCTCTTGAAAAGGAACAAAAAGATCAAGCATATACTTATTTTGCAGATATTGGTACTGTGCATTGGACTTTTTTTGCTTTTCTAGCTGTGATACAAAGCCAGCTATAATCTTTTTTTAGATGTTTTTTCATCCATGTGAACTATGAGGACTATCTGAATGACTTAATTGTCTTACGTGATCCAGCCTTAGAATGCCTTCAGGCTAATAAAGAATGTTATTATCAACAGGCAGCAAAGCTGCTTAAGTGGTGTAGCTATTACATGTGAAATGGCTGTAACAGCATGTTTTCGTTATGCCATCTCTATATAAAATAAAGGCAAAATTAATCTAAATCTATGCAAATTTGAGTTTCTTATTAAATGTGTTCATTAAGGAGATGCAATGGTTCTTATTTTGAAGACTTAAGGGAATATATGTAAACCTGAAATAACCTTTGAAATCCAATAGCTGATACTTTCTTGGCCAAATTTTTCCAGTGTTACCAAATGAAGTACAGTACGGTAGCTGGATCTAAGGATTTAATTCCTTGGGTGAGAACTACTATTCTTCCGAAGTTGTCACAGTGAAATGGCTGGTGCTGAGAATGCCACCATAAACTCTGAAGTCATCTCTCTTGAGTTGTTTTGGTTTTTTTTTAAATACGTGGTGTTTTCCGGAGGTATTATGTTTGTCACAGTAGAGAATAGGATGCAAAAAACTGAGACACATGACAACACAGTCTTAATATCTTCCAGACTGGTCCCTCAGCTGTAAAATAACTATATCGGTGCATTTGCATGCATGTTCTTAGTGTTCTTCCCAAACTCGATTTTCTGAAAATTAACGCTTTTTTGAGAAGATTGTCTGTTGTTCCATGCCGAAAATGAGCATTGCTCCCTGTGCCTTCAACAGATATCTCTACAAAGAACAATGGTTACGTGAGTAACACGTGGGCCGCCTCAGTTCAGTTGGTGGTATTCTGCTGGGAATTTCTCAAATCAGAGGGTTGAAAATGCTGGGATTATTATTACAACCCCAGCAATGAGGATGTGATGTGGGTCCTATCAGTTTTCCTACAGTGACAGAGTATCACTCATTAGGGCCTTTTGTAGCACAACCCAAATGGTTTTAATGCTACAAGGTCTGTTTCTTCTGTTAATGCTTTTAAGGAAGGACCTGTGTTCTGGGTTGTAAGTTAAATATTTCAGAAATGTTTATTATTGTTTAATTCCAAACTTCTGTGAGAAACTTGCTCTCCAGCTCTGCACAGCCATACTCCAAACTCTTGGTGACATAGAAGTATGCGGACTTTCTATGGAGGGAATGTTTGTAGTTCACTTCTGTGGTGTTTATTCTGATGCTGGGAGGAATGTCTGTAGTTCTCTTCCATGGTATTTATTTTGATGTTTCATAATAACAAACCATACAAGCAAAGAACACAGAGCTGTGGTTTCCTCATGCTTGTGTAAATATTGAATAGACCAGCCTCTGCCTGAGTAGAGGGGACAGCTGAAATGGATATCCATAGATTGTATCAGCTCAAAGGGATGCTTAAAGAAAATTTCCCAGTATTGGGAGCTGGAGTTCAAGGCTTTTCTAGCATGGAAGTCTGTCCTAATGGCTTTAAATTATAGACCTCATTGTTAGGATTAGCCAGAGATGGTGCTTTTATTACTATTCCATCTGAATTAATTTTAAAACATCTAAGTTCTCGTTATTTTTTTAAGTAATTAAGAGGATAATAAATTTTTATTTTGCTAGGAGACTTTAGAGCTTTGACTGACCGTCAGGATCATGTGCCAGTAGCAAACTGTTTTCATTTTGTTATTCCTAAGCGAGTTGCTGTGTGTAGTGCTGAATTATATCAACTTATTGGAATTGCCATCCTAGTACTTGGTTCTTTTTCTACTATCTTCCTGTCCTTTTCCTCTCCAGTTAAACCTATGTACGGATCTCTTCTGATGTTCTCAGACTTGTTTTTTTGTCTTTGACTCTCTGGAGTTCCTTAAATTGTGCAGTGTTTTATGTGTTTGCAGTAAACACTGAATAATTGAGTGTCACTGTACTGGATTTCTTCCTTAAGTTTGAGGTAAGGTGTATGAGGTATCCCAAAGCTGACTCTTGGTGTCCTCTTACAATAGTGTTTTGTTTTTTTTTAAAGTTATTTTGAAGTCCTCCGAGTTGTTCCTTCTAGCTTTAAGTCTGTTCTTTCCCCATATTTCTTAAGATATTTTTCAACAGATACAGTAGCTGCCCATATTGTTGTCGTTGACATAATACTTGAAAGACCATGGAACTGTCCCAGAGACATGAAACTCATGGATCTTGTGTCAAAGATGGTTAAACAGCTTGTAAATGGAATGTATATCTGCATTTTTTTGTCTGAACACCTGGGGCTATGAAGAATATACAAAGCCCACAGAGAAGTGAAACACACCTGTTGAGTTGTCTTTAATTTGCTGTGATCTCCTGATAAACCACTGGCATGTCTTAGGACATATACTTGCCTACATTGTCCCTGTTTGCAGTGTTGCTTTTCAGTAGAGGCTGTTTGGGTATTGTTGTTGTGAGGCCATAGACTAAGAACAGTTGCACAGTGCATCTAAATCAGTATTGTGTGAAGAGATAATTAATAGCTCTGTAAGCTGTGGCCCTAAGTAATTTTTTTTTCATTTTCCTCTGTTCCTTGAGGCCTGAGCTCACAAGGACTCAGGGGTACACCTAGCCTACATATCAGCAGAAGTCCCTAGCACACAGGTAGTTGTGGTTTTTTTTGACATATTTGGCTAGATCATTGAAGCTTCATATTTTAAGGTATGTTATCCTAATGTTAGTGACACCATGTGCTGTTGTAGGCTAGCAGTTATTTTTTCAAAGCACTGTAGGATTTTGACTGGGGCAGTCTAACAAAAATGCCATTTTGAAGGGACATCCTGCACATGGAAAATAACTTCCTGCTCCCTTAAGTCAGAAGTTAAAAATGAAATTATTATTGCAGTGTTTTGCAGCTGTTCTGCACTCTTTCAGAATTGAGAAACTAAATGCCACTACTGTGAGAGAGGCACAGATCAGCCTGATTCCTGTAGCTGTTTGCCTGGGAATCCACTGCAGCATCATGTTCTGTTTGACAGCCTGCTGAATTTATAATGATTAAAAGCTTCTGTGTACTAGAAGAAACCTAAATTATTTAGGATTTTAGGTCCTGCTCTGAGGCAGCAAGAGGTTTGCTTTTTTTCTTCAGGTGAGGATTGGATCTTAAAATGAATCCTGAAGCTGCAAGCTGCATTTGGTGTGGCAGCGGGTATTGTTGCCCGCAGGAAGGTTAGCTTCTCACGCTGGAGTGCTGGCTAGAGCAAGGTGGGCACGGGGAAGTGGAGAGGGGCAGTCATTTTCCAGAAATAAAAACGAGGACACAGATGACCCTTTGGCTCTTAGTAGGCTCCTGCATCTTGCATCTCTTTGCATAAGCAATCGCCTCTCAGTTCTTCCTGAAGTAAAGCATGCCAGTAAAACCCATCTGCTCCACACTGCCCATGCTGTCATATGACACAGAGCCAGTTGTCCTCTACTTGGGCCTCTCAGATCTAAAGATCTAGCCTCTGATTTAGACTTCTTTGCAACGAGACACTTGCTGTACTCCAGTGGCTTTCTTAGAATCATAAAATCATCTAGGTTGGAAGGGACCTTCAAGATCGAGTCCAACCATCAACCTAACAATGCCAAGTCCACCACTAAACCATGTCCCTCAGCACCACGTCTACCCGTCTTTTAAATACCTCCAGGGATGGTGACTCCACCACTTCCCTGGGCAGCCTGTTCCAATGTTTGATAACCCTTATGATGGAGAAATTTTTCCTAATATCCAATCTAAACCTCCCCTGGCACAACTTGAGGCTGTTTCCTCTTGTCCCATCGCTTGTTACTTGGGAGCAGAGACCAACCCCCATGTCACTACAACCTCCTTTCAGGTAGTTGTAGAGAGCAATAAGGTCTCCCTTCAGCCTCCTTTTCTCCAGGCTGAACAACCCCAGTTCCCTCAGCCATTCCTCATAGGACTTGTTCTCCAGTACCCTCATCAGCTTCGTTGCCCCACAGTGGACACACTCCAGCCCCTCAATGTCTGTCTTGTAGTGAGGGGCCCAAAACTGAACACAGTACTCGAGGTGGGGCCTCACCAGTGCCAAGTACAGGGGGACAATCACTGCCCTAGTCCTGCTGGCCACACTATTCCTGACACAGGCCAGGATGCTGTTGGCCTTCTTGGCCACCTGGGCACACTGCTGGCTCATATTAAGGCGGCTGTTGACCAACACCCCCAGGTCCTTTTAGTCATTTTAGTCCTTTCGTAGTGATTATTGGTTGTGGAGAGAGGAACAGAGACAGCAGAGACATGTACAGATACTGCAGGCTTGACCTCATGGGGTTGAACGTGTACTGATGGCATACTGATGCCAGTGCCTTTTGCTCCTTTCTTGTCACGTTGCTAGTGTTCCCAGGGAGTGGCAGATATGCTAAATCTGTTGGGGTTAAAATAGGTCTAGCCCCACCATCAGTCCGATTGTGTCATTGGGCATTGATGCATACAGCAACCTGGACTGAATTACGTGGTAGCCCCTTTGTCCATGTCGATCACCAATTTTGCCCTTGGAGTTGGAGGGAAGCCAGCAGTAAGGTACTAGTAAATAAAATCTTTTAGTCCTTTTGTCCTCTGTCTGGGCTATATATCACTTCCTATTTTATTCTGCTGTTTTCTGGAGCTATTTTCCATTGCCCTTATCCAATGTCAAGATAGAAAAAGACCTCTCTGTGATCCTCATGTTATGTGTGAAATGTAGACAGTGCGAGTTCCTGGCATGCTGTGTTAGGATCCCATGGATTACGTCCTGGCTTTGTACCCTGCTGGCACCAGGCACTAGATGGTCGTAGGAGTACAGACCCAGACCTGGAGGTGCTGTTTTCCTGAGCCAAGAAAACAATGCAGGTGGACACGTAGCCACCACCATGGTGTGACGCAGAGCTCCGGCAATGCTATATTGGAGGAAACTCTCTGTGAGTTAAATCTCTGTTCGTATACTGATGGGCAGTCCTCTCGCTGGCTGCTGTCAGAGCTGAGTGCTGGGTGCTAGGTGGGACTGATATGCCTCCATTGCTTTTTATTAGTGTTGTCAGGTCTTTCTTCTGCATAAAGCAAACTATTTTTTAGCTTTGGGGGGTTAGCAGCACTCCAACCCCAGAGGCTAAAAGGGCATTTTCCTCAAATCATAAATTTTCTTGAAAACTTGATACTACAATGTATCTGTTTCTTCATGGCCTATTTCCACTCAGACTAAGGGTGGGAAAGAGGAGGCAGTGGAAATATTATGTGTATCTGTAAGAGGAGTTTTGGCCTCTGCTACAAGGGCTTTTATGTCCCTATGGAGCTTTTATCTGCTTATATTTTGCCTGGTGATTCATTCTTTCCTCAGTCTCCAGACTGGTTCATTACATCACGCTTGCCCTCTAGAGATTCTTTGTTTTAGCTCCTGTCCCTAGGAAGGAATTTAGGATTTCAGTGGGGTACTTCAACTTCTCTGGTTTCACAGGTGGATGAGAAATTCTTTACCTTTCTCCCAGGCGCCATTGCAAGGATGGGGAGAAGCGGTGGGTTGTTTTTTGGGTGTGGGGTTTTTGTTGGTTTGTTGTGTGCTTTTTTTTTTAACCTGATTGGACTGTTTCCATCTTTGTGAGCATCAAATTGGGATGGTGAGAGAACACCTTCATGAAGCAGTCCCTCCGTTGGGGACCTGAGGAGGAAAAGAACAGGGTGTTCCTGTGGGTGCCCTGGCAGAAGGGTAAAACCTGGTATGGCTGAGTGCTGAATGGGGTTTGGAGACTGGCTGTGGGCCTGGTCAAAATCTCAAGATGCCTTCATTAAGAGAAGATTTGACAATACTGATCTAATATTTGAAGAGATGGGCTAATGAACTACGCTGAGTATGCAAGGCTACTGTAGTGTGCCATACCAAGCCTTCTGGCTTACTGCTGAGCGTGGTTTCCAAGCGTAATAATCTCCTAGCACAGAAAGGAGGCCATGTCTGTGATGGTGGTGTTGGATTAGGAAAGGGTCTGGATCTGCAGGCTGTTGGAAAGATAGATGAACGCCCGTTGCTAGTGCCAAAGCTCTTCAGGCTAGAAAGAATCAATGAGGATTTTATAACAGTAATGACATGCATGCCCTGCTGTGTGCAGAGGCTGCCCTGGGAACCAACCAAAAAAAAAAGAAGCTAATTTACTGTCTTTGTACTTATTTTGAATGGTTTTGTGCCGACCAAAGATGTATTATAGTACTTCAGAGTTGGTGATATGTCACTGTGCTGGGAAATAAATATTTTGGTACACGAACATAAAGCATTCAGCAGTATTCTCATGCAGTACGCTGGGGAGGTTGGCTTGATGGGTCTGATGGTCTCGATGCTGGGCTGCAGCTCTTTAGCTCTACTTAAAATGAGCTGCTTTATTGTCACTGCATTGGCCTGTGTGATGTTAGAGATACCCAGAGCCCAGGATAAAGCGGCAAAATGCTATTTTCAGTTCTAGCTGATGTGGTAAATAAGCACTAGAGGATTTAAAATGTTATGTCTCTTCAGCAAGTAAGACGTTATTAAAATATAATAGATTTGTGGTCAGGAGAGGACAGGTAAAGCACCGCTGGGATGAGACCTGTCAATGGTATCATGTTTGCTTTGTGTTATACCTGCTTCAGAGCAAGCTGGGTTAATGGTTTCTGGAACTAGAAAACCTGTCAGAGGGTTTGGTGCTAGAGAGTGTCAGCTGTGGTTTGGTGAAATAGTAGAAGTGTGGGATCGATGGAAATGTACCTAATTTTGTTGTCTTTAAGAAAAGAGATACCAAAGGCTGTGGAGGGCAGCTCTTCAAGCAACCCAAAAGGACGCATAAGCTGTTACTGCCTCGTCTCCTGCATTGGCTGTGAGATACTTGGGTGGTCCCTGCTCCTGTGGCTGCCGAGCAAGGCAGCTACTGACACAGGCAATGTAGTGAAATGTTTCTCTTTACACAGAAAAGGTGGCCAGTGCCAGTCTGTAGTGCCTTAGCAACATGTATTTATAGTCGTGGTTGTAGGTGAAAAATGCGATGTTTTCTAATCTCTGTAAAACAGTTACACCTCTTTTCTATTTTTCTAGTTTCTAACTCTAATTTTAATTTTATTTTTGCTAGTGGCAGCTGAAAGGGACCAAGGTATACACAAAACTTTTGAGCTCGTTAAATAGTAAGAAGAATTTTTTTTTTGAGGGCTAATTAAATATGGAGACAGCATCTCTTTTGAAGGAACTCCTGTAACACTGCTTGTTTGCTATAATGTTTGGGTGCCTTGAAAACCCAGCTGGCAGAGATCTGTTTTAATATGAAATTGATGCCTGCATCCTTGCTTCTCTTCTGATAAATGGAAGCATCTGCAGTGTTGAGCTGCCAAGCTAAATAGTATTTCCCTTAAGCTGGTCTCAAATACTGAATTGTTCTTAGAGAATAGACGTGTTTGTGGATTTGTTAAGACTTCAAATGTTAACATAATATTTAATGCCAAAAGAAACTTTGGGAGAAAATGTTAGGTGATAAATCTGTTGTGATAAAATCGTGTCAATTGAAAGAAAGTGTTTAAAAAAAAAAAAGCACCCTGAAAGGATTGTTGGAGAGGAGAGCTGAAGTATACCTCCAGAAATATTCAAATAATCTCCCTAAGAGTCTCCAAAGAACAATTATATAGTCTGTGACATCGCTGGATGATATATTCAGCTGGGGAGACCACCCACTTCCTCCTCCTCCTCCTCCTCCTCCTCCTCCTCCTTCCTCATCCTCCTCCTCCCTTTTCTCCTTTTCTAGCTCGCATCCCACAGAGTCCCATAGCAGATTAAGCATCAACACTGTGATGCAATTCAGAGGCTGTTGGTTTTCCGAGTCACTAAGTCGGTTTTATTCTGAGGGCAAGCTTTGTTTCCACAACATCTGGTGAGGAGAAGCTGCCAGCAGCATTTACGCTGTGGATATCTGCTTTTACTGATTTTTTTTTTTTCTGCTTGTCTCTGCATGAAGAGTAAGAGCGAAGGAATGGAGACTTGATTATTTCTTCAAGCCTGTTTTCTTTAGCAAGAATTGCTTCATTTCTGCCAGTAGCGATTTAAAAACATAGTATGTGACAGTACATGGAGGCTATTTCTTGCTTGTTTATCTTCCAATTGCACTGAAGACATGTTATGGTCCCCGAAATTTTCCTTATCCAACATGCGTATACGGCTGACAGCAAAGGGCTTGCTCCGAAACATTCGTCTACCTTCTGGCTACAAGAAAAGCACTGTTATATTTCATACAGGTTTGTGGGTTTTTAATATGACGATTAGAGCATGCATTGAGAGAATATCTTGTTTACTTCAACAGCAGCTTATTTTTAGCAAATAAAAATGTTACTGGGCATGAAAGTTTTTGGATTTCATACAGAAGCCTGACTTTTGAGCAAAGTAGTTTCATATTGTAAGTCTGTGTGTGTGCGTGCGCCCATGCTGAGCTGCTTGTTTGGAAGATGGTTAGTCTGTTTATGAAATGCAAATTGGAATTTGCTCTTTCCTCCCACAAGTCCAAAAATAGTATCAGGAAGTCTGTGCTATTAAATATTTATCTAATAATTTTAATGATTATCTGCTGGGGGCAATGTCTTTTCTATACCTTGATTGGGTGTGGGGAGGGGGAAACAGGGAGGGAAGTGGAATGAATACAGGCTGTCACGATGTGGCTTTCCATCTGTGCAAAATATTTGAATGCTTACATGTAGGTATTTGTTATCACATGTCATGTTAAATGCATCTTATTTGCAAGTTGGACAAGCGAACTTTTCTTCTCAGTTGTGTTGATACAAATGTAAAAAGTATGAAGTTTTAGACACATTCCAGACAAGTGTCTGTTTAAACACATACACCCCCCCCCCCCCCCNCTACAAATCCCAAAGCAACATAGAAAACCAACCAACCAAACAAAAAAACACCCACAAAATTCTCAGCTGCATCTGACCTGATTTTCATTTTCAGTGGCAGGTACAGCAAATAAAGTCAGTGTCTGGAATGGGAACAGGATTATGGAAGCTGAGCTTTTTTCCAGGACATACATGTGTCATTTTGGCAGAGGGTGGCAGTTGTTTGTTGTTTGTTTGTTTTAGCTAAGATACATGTCATTTAGAGAAAATTATGGCAGCCCGCATATTACATAAGTCTTTCTCCACTGCACTATTTGCAATTTTCATGCTTTTTACGTAGGGAGGAGCAAGCAGCTACATAAACTAGTTTTGCAGAAGCTCTTCCTCTCCGGTGTTTCCTTTCTCTCTGGAACACCACCCTCTTTGCTTTTATTTTTTGGAGTTCATTTCTACCAGTCAGCTTTCCTTCCTGTCCTGGCATCTCCCACAGCAGCTTAAACCATTTGCCTTGTCATTACTTATCCCTGGCAAAGTAAATCCGGTTTCTGAGTTCCTCCTGGATGATAAATTCAGTTACAAACATAATACAGACTGACTTTTCAAATGTAATATAGGCTTCTGTTTGCAGCTTGCTTGCATGGCTTTAAGCTAGGATTAAAAACTTTGATGCTAAAAGTTCTTGCATAAGGGAGTCTTTGTGCATGTACATACATCCTTGGTGTTGCTAACAGTGTGAAATTTCCACATTGCACGTATTCCAGGGACAGAAACCCTAGAAGAGAAGGGAAGATAATGTTCAATCTTCCAAATGTTCATTTACTGAAACTTGTATAATTTTGAAAAGTAAAAATGTTAGTGTGTGTATCACAGGAATTTTTCAGTGATAAGAATCCATTTGTGGTTTTATTTTGTTTGAGTGGATGTGGAAGCAAAAGCTGCCTGCAGGATGCTGCTGTTAAATACAGCATGTAAAATATATTGCTAGCCCTGTGTTCCAGTTAAGCAGCACTTCACTAAATACAGAAGGGTCTATTCAGCACTTCTTGTGTTCTCTCCATGTGCAGCATGTACAGGCTAATGATATAGCATTGAAAGCGCAGAGAGGCTTTTACCTGATCTCCCTCCTTCTGCTTTGCTGTCCCTGTGTCTTGTAGGAAGCCAGTGTCTTAGCAGAAAGCTGACCAGTGGTTAGCTAGAGCTGAATATGCCAAAAAAGTAGGGCATCTGAAAACCAGGTCATATTCTGTAGTGGAGAGTGCAAGTATGTATAGATATACTGTGGTTTTAGCAACAGTGGAATGCATCGAAGCTTGTTAGTGATTATTTCAGGTTCATAAAACTCAGCAACAGTAGATCAGGCAATGTCAACATATATCACAAGCGTAAAAGGTTCTTTTTTTGTTACATGCTGGGAGGAGCCATATTTGTTTTTGCAGTGGCAGTACGAGTATCTTTTCTTGTAGCGGTTTAATTGGATTAAAATGGCATGTGGCTTCTTTCCAAGGTCACATAAGCAATGAGAAACAGAATATACTACGGACTGTATCAACAAATAAAGGAAGGAGCAATTGAGAAAGGGAATTTCAGGGTCCACGCAGGAATGTGAATATGTATGAACGTTATGTAAGCAACATTCAGTTCCAGTTTTGGTGTAGATTGCACTTTTAATAAGCATTATGATGGATTTCATCCTTTGCTCCCTTTCATAATAGCATAGACCGACTGCCTTGTACGACTGTAGAGCATCCTTGAGATACTTATGGCAATTGTTGAAATGTAGAGTTTCAAAGTAGTCCAGAGTGAAGGTCAAGTTGGATTCTTCTGTTACCATGTCCTGGCTGCCAGTCTGCAGTGCGGTTACTTGGTGAGGTTAGGACATGGGTACTAGGAAGGCACTGGAAGGAAAAGGATGGAACTCTCTCTTGGGTTTTCATTCTGGCTTGAGGATATTTCACAGCAGCCTGCTGCAGTTTCCTCGCAGTGTGTAGCATGGCTGGATGTATGGTTGTTTACAGTGGTGTGAAGTTAGTCTAGATTAGTCATTGCGTTTATAGTGAAATGGATCCTTGGGCTGGAGTGTGTTTGCACTTCTTACATCTTGTCCGTGTGGAGGTGTCAAAGTAACTGGAGTAGTTCAAATATCTTGCAGCATAAGCATACAGCCTGTTCAGGGAAAAACAAACAAAATTGGATTTTTTTTCTAGGAATGGAATAAATCTAGAGGAAACTCGCTGTAAAATTTAAAGTGCTTCTTAAGGTCATTCAGCTTGTTGCCTTGTGTCTGACTTCCATTGTTGTGTGCTCTACACTGCTTCAAGGTCGTCATATCCAGAAGTTTCTTCTCCCTTTAAATGCAGGCAGACATCAAAGTGTCATTTTTCTCAGCTACTGGAAGTATAGTACACCTACGCTGTTAGCTGTATATAATGAGCATCCTCTTCAGCAAAACAAAAACACTAAAAAGCTTTAGGGAATACTTTATTTACCCATCCTGTGGCTTGTAAAACTTATCTGTAGCAAGTAACTGCAACAAAAATCTCAGTGCTTCAGAACTGCATAAACATGATAGATACAAGTTAAATATGAACCAGTGTCTTTCAGCGATGAATTACATTTGCTTCCTTTATCAAACCATTAAGGATTTTTACTAAAGAGTGACTAAAGTGCTCTTAGGCTCTTCATGCATCAATGGTGTGACAGAGCAAATCATCATCTCTCTATGATTCTGTATAAACTGCCAGAGAAAGACATTCTTGTATGAATGATTCAAAATAGTCATTTTGAGTTACTTACATTTTCTCTTGCATAAAGATAAAATTCTAGCCAGGGAACTAGTTTTGCAAATGGAGGTCAAAGCTTTGATGCCTTTTGTTCAGAGTTTTTCAGGGATTGTCTACTGAGCTGTACTGTTGTTTTTGTGGTAAACTATTTTGTCTCAAAATGTTTTCATCCAGCCCTTCTTGCTCCTCTTCCTCTTTTTCTTTTTCTCCTAAGCAAACTGTACTTAGTGCTTTTACCTCTGTGGTGACTGCCATTGCTCACTAAACCTAGTTACTCTCTTATTACCTGGGGAGTAAGAGGCGTCTCAGAGGACAAACAGTAGCTGATGTCACTTTGGCCATACCAATTTTAAAAATTTCCCTTTTGCCTTGCTAGCAACAAACAAACATCACAGACCTGTTTATTTGAGCGGGTGACATCCTTTTCCAATTCGATGTCTTCCCTAAATCCTGCTTCAGATCACATTGGGAACTACAAAATTACTTCTGCGCATCACAAAGCAGGGTTCTTAAAGGAGGATTTGGAAAGCTGCAGGCATCACAAGTTGCTTAACTGTTCATATGCTTTTTTTTTTACTTCCCCCTGAAGAATAACTGAAGTAATTAATGTCTGACACTACAGTTTAATATAGAACCGTAGAAAGATACCTAACACACTCAACCCCACAAAGTATTCTAAATCTGAAAGTCTGCTGGAGAGATTTGATACAGGACAGAGATGTTAAATACTTGTGTCACCTACCAAGGAAAAATATAGTTCAGAAGTAAAGCCAGCTTATCTATTCTGAGCTGAAGTTGAATAGCTGGAAACCATTTGTCGTGACAGATTTTGGAATTAATCATGTTCCCGTTGAAGTCAATGAGACTCTTTGCTTCTGACTTAATCTATTCAAGACTGGGTGTGAAATGACCTGCCTGATGTGGTTTATTTCAGTCTTAATCAGTCATAGCTTCAGTAGGCATGTAGGTGATGGCTCAATAAAGGTTCTTATTTTCAGGTGGTAGGACTCTGTGTTTTGAAGTTTGTAAGTATTGTAAGTCTCATCCAACTGATGCATTTATGATAGGTATAAAATGAAGACAACTTTAGGTCTTGTCAAAGAAAGCCTGGATAGCAGAAAGGAGCTGTCAAAAAAAAAAAAAAGCAAACCAAACAACAAAAAACCCAGACAAAACCCAAACACCCCAAAACCCCACCAAAAAAATCACAAACCAACAAAAATCACACCAAAGTCAAAACAGTAACTTATATGTGATGTTAACACTTAAACTATGCATGAAAATGAATGTAAATGAGGAGCTTTGCTCAAAAAAGTCTTCGGAGAAAACTGAAGTGCTGTAAAAAGCAGATGCATGGCAACTTTTACATTCTGGCTCCACTGGAGTGGGTGATGTTGGAATTTTTTATCCCTTCATTTAAACGGATTAATTATATGTGAAGGATGCCTCAAGTGTTTGTCAACATGAAATAAGTAGAATTGCTTCTTCAAGCTCAACATCATAGAAGAATAGTTAATTGAAGAGTAAATACAAAAGACCTAGAAAATTATCTTTGCTAATATCATTGCATATTCTAAGAGTGCGTTTGTTCCCACTTGATATGTCTCATAGGTGAAAAGGGTCTGGCTGCAGCTTCCATTGCTGTGAAGTAGGTTGGTGTTTGGAAGTGACAGGCACCTACAATGACGCTTGAAAACCTGAATAGCTTTTAAATTACTTCGGGGGATTTCCAATGTGGCAAAACTGGACTTAAATGTTTAAAAGCAGCCTCTACCAGTTTTGCAGCTTGTGCAAATGAATCTGTTACCATAGCAGAAATGGCTTGCAGGATTCAGACAAATAAAGCGTTACTACCTAGTCAGTCCTTTTAATTTGAACTTTCTAAGGCATAAAGCAATAGCTTTTTCTGAGGAAAACGGTACCATGAAATTTCAGTGCTAGAATGCAATGTTTTGAGTACTTGCAGCTAATTGGCTTACTGTTTTGTGTTACTCTTCTTTCTTTGTTGGCAGAGAAAACTCTGATGTGGGAGGGGAGTGGAAGGCAGAAAAAGTTTTTTGCATCTTCAGTTAATCAAATATAATTGGATGTGAAGTACTGTGGAGGCAGTACTGAATAGATTGGAACCACACTTACCACTTGTTCCAATCACTGGCAAGAGGTGACAATTTCTGTTTATAGACGGGCTGTTAATTTAGTGTCATGTAATGAAGCAGTGTCTCCAGTGTTCTTATTATTTAAAAAAATTGTAATCCCTGAGTGGCACGATGCATAGGAAGAACCTAGGTCCAAAGTTGATGCCTTTAAGAAAAGTGCTGGCCTTCCAAAGAGCTCTTGACTGTTTCACCAAATACTGTACCAAAAACTAAGTTATTTGGAAAACTATTTGCAAGCAGACCCCATCTCTCTTGGCTTATCTTCCCCCAGAACAAAATTAATTGAAGGCAGCACTGGTCAAGCTGGCTAGCTTGCTGAGTTTACCTGTACCTCTATTTGTTCTTCTTTAGATGTATCTGCTATTTGTGGTCCAAGGGAGTAGAATTGTTTTGGTTGGAAGAGACCTTTAAGATCATTGTGTCCAACCATTAACCTAGCACTGCCAAGTTACCACTAAACCATGTCCCTCAGCACCACATCCAGAGTGTCTACAGAGTAGTGTTACTGTCAGAAGGATTTGATTGAATTAAATCTGATTTATTTTTTTTTGAGAGCAGTTATTTTTACCATGATGATATGGTAAACTAGTGCTGCAGCATTATTAATTAATGATTTAGATTACAGTTAGTGCTATCACCAGCACCTTTCCAGCCATGTCCACCAACAGTGCTCTTCCCCATTACCTTTTCCTGGTCATGGAGTATTGTTTCTGTTCTCCATCCTACAGGGAGAAGAAAATAGCATTTGATCTTAAAAAATGAATGCATCAGCAGTATAACTTGCATCTTTAAATATTCTTTAAAAAATAATCCAATTTAGCTGTCAACATACTCATATGTAGAAATAACCCACCTTAAATAACCTGGCTTGTCTCTGGCAGAGATGTTTCTTTACAGTTGCTATTTATGAACCTTCCATTGGTATCATCTTTACTGTCATCTTGTGGTGGTTGTGCTAACAACCCTGGGGTCCTGTGTTCAGCTCCTGGTTAAGTTTAATTGTGCTACTTCTTGTCGTGTTAGTATGCTGCTTATACATTTATCGTGAGAAAAGGTTCTTCCTCAAGATGCTCGTGTAAACAGTTTGTATGTGATGTTGTGGAAATACTTCTAGTTGGGCAGGAAACAGGACAGCTGGGAACATCTGTGGTGAAATTCTTTTAACGAAAGCACATCATTTTCTTAAAGAGAACTAGCAGCCCTTCAGTAGAAAAGTTGGGAAAGTGTTACAAATAAGTCATTAATAACTTCACTACTTTAATAATAGTTTTAGACCCTTGGATATTTCAGTGGCCTTCATTTTTATGTGTGTGTGAATATTGCTAATAGCAGAAGCACTTAAATTATTAAAAATGTTATGTTTATACTTATTACAAGAATAGACTTTGTGCTAAGTATTTTCAAATACTTGTAGTAAAACATGAATATTGGAAATGCTTCCAGCAGAATGAGTGAACTTACAAAGCCAGTTGCAAATTATTCTATTCCAAATAAAACACACAGGTAGAAAACTTTGCCTTTCTTAGCCATAAGTATGGGCCACTTGTTGTATAACCAATACAAAATCGAGGCTCACTTATTTCCATGAGTATTACTGTACAGTCTACCACCTGCTTAAGTCACTTCTCAAATTAAGACATTTTGCTACTTTTTAAAAAAAAAAGTCCTAATATGAAATGAATAGCATAACCCTAATAAACCTCTATTCCTGTGTCTTGGGAGGGATCTCTCGGCTAGGACTTAAGGTCAAGGAAGACAAGATGTATCCGTAATGTGCAGTGAATATTTTTGTTGCTGTATTTGTTGGTGGCACAAGTAGAGGTGTTTGTAGCTAGAGATCTTTCATAGGGGTTAACCTCACATATGGATTTTGCTCTTTGTGATAAGTTATGGGTATACCGCAGTTACCTGAGGTATCAGCTCCTCCTGAAAATGTCTGTAGTCTTCTTTGCCTCCCTCCCTGCCCACCACCCAATTTAACAAAAATGTAAGTCTGCCATCTTTGTAGTTGTTAGCTTAAACAGAAGAGACTCAGGGGAAGGTAAAATGCAAAGAATGATTCTATGTATGTTTTAAACCTCCTCCACAGGAACTGCTTGGACTCCAGAGCAGTCACAGCAAGCAATCCCTCCTTCAGGGGAGCACTGGTACCTGTCAGGCAGCCGTTGCCAAAGCCATCTTTAGTTGCACGGTTTGGTTAGGAGTCATTGGGAAGAGAAGTCTCTTGACTTCCAGCAGTGGTCAGCAAGCAGCGGAAGGACTGTGGACCTCTCAAAGGGTGGGGACGTGTTATATCTTGTGGCTAATAAAAGCACTGGATGCTGCCCTGTTCTGTTTTGTTCTCAGCTTGGCAAGATGTTTCCACATGGGCTCCGTTAGGTTGTGCTCAGGCTGTTCCTGAAACAATGGTGTGCAATGTTCTGGGCACGTCCCTGGGGAGACATCTTTGCTGCTTAATAGCAGGAAAACTGTTTAACATAACAGGAAATACACAAATAGGTCCTTGACTATGATGTGGTGACTGCCAGAAATTGTGTAAGTGCATTTTCGTGTGTCTTTTGAGAAAGGGATGTTCCAGCAGCATTTAGAGCTGGTATGGGGCACTTGAGATAACGTATTTTCTGTCTTCCATTTGCACTGAAGCATGGAAGATTGAGTTCACGTGGATGATTTTAGCCAGCAGCAACTGAAGTGGTTCTGTTACAATGCTATTTTATTCTATTGACCGGCAAATTGTGTTTCACAGCTAGGGTAGCTTTAAAGTACTGTTTCAAGGTTAATTTTAGACACATGTTCAACTATGCTGGTATTCCTTAAAACATGCTATGCTGCTGCTTCCTCAAATATATTTGCCTAAAGTTGTGAGCTTATTGCTAATTTGGTGGCTGCTTAAATTTTCCTTCATTCTGCAGAGACTTTACTTCATCTTAACTATGTTGATCTGTGCAATCAAAAGGGTGAATAGCACAGGTGCTTAAACTCTAAATTGAAATAGTAATGTATATAAAGGTAAAAATAACTTGCCCTATGTGAACCAACCCAGTGGAGGTGGATATGTGCAAATACCATTTGTAATGCCTTAGAAAAACAGTACTGGTCTAGAGGAACCCTGAGTCTTAACCAAGCTGCATGAAACAGTTGTAGAACTAGATAATCCTCTAGTTACATATAGGAAAAAGTGTAATGCAACTTCTCTTACTTGATCTTCTAGACATGCCAGGGTAGTCTTCTGCAAATAGGGTAAAATGTATGCCTCTGCTCTGTTGTGTGGAAGTGATGGTATAGATTAATACTTTTCACAAAGAATGGCATGGTTATTTTTTAATTATGGGAAAACACCTAATTTGGGGCTGAACCTGAACTCATCGAATTAAGTCAGAGTAGCTGGGGGGGAGCAGCCTGCTGGGATGCCATTTTGGGCATCCATTGAGATACTGATTGAAACAAGGTCATTATGTGATACCATAGTGAACAGTGTTGAAAATGCCACATTAGCATTTTCTACATAGCTCTGAAGAGCTCTAGGGCTGATTCTTGAAGGGATTTGAGAAGCCAAACAGTTACTGTGAACTTTACTTTTCTCAGTTCATTTCCAACTTATAAGCTTCATTATGCCTGTATCATCACTGAATATTTTTTTAAGCCATGGGCAAAATTAATCTCCTAGCTTGATCTCTGAATTGTTTTATAGTCTATTTTATACTCAGAAATTTGTGACTTCTCTAAAAAGTAAATCTGTATGGACCAAAAAGAGAATTTGGATGTTGGCTACTTATTTTGTAACTTGAAATTGCAAACTGCAGTCATCTATTTTATGAGGAAAGTGTTAGAATTGAACTTTAGTGATCTTTTGGTAGATAAAGTATTATTATGAGTAACTCAGCACTGACTACAATGCTTCCTACATGCTTAGAAGTGCTATCACCTCACTTTTTAAAGAACGACATCAGTGAGTTTGAGTCTAGGCTGGATTTATTTGTCTTTAAATGGATGTAGAGTTTCATAAACACAGAAAGCTGTTGCTGGGTACGTTCAGAAACTGTTTTGGCACAAAGGCAATAATACAGAATATAACCAAGGCTCTGGAGACTCTTCAAATTCCCACTGTCTGTCCTACTTTTACTTCCATATATCCTTTGGGCAGCATTTCAGAGCCATGCTTAAGTCCAGTGACATTTGTTGCAGTCATATAACATCAGCTCATACTAGTGTGATAGAATAAATAGCTTCTGAGTTCAAACTAAAAGCCACTCTGTCCTCTTCATCCAAGATAGCTGCAGACACTGTACAAGAAATGATGTTGCATATTAATGTGCTAGTCGTGTGGTCAAAATGCATTTTACAGGTCTCGTTTGTACAGTTCTTTTCAAGGAAAGATTATGGTTCCTTGCAAATTACTAAGCCTTACACAGGCTCTTACTCTGAAAAACTACTTTGAGTAGTTCAGAAAAACTAGGGAGAAAGGTAAAATTCTTGACTCTAACATTAAGCGGAGCTAGTAAATGTTGTGGCAGTTAACTAATTGTGTGTTGGTTGTGAAGGAAGAATTGCTACATTGAATTAGGGGTAGGCACAATTGATGAACTGAATCACTGAACTTCATTTCAGGTTTCAAATTAGTTCTGGATTGGGTTGTGGGTGTGTTTTGCCTTTTTGGCAACAAGTGGACATCCATAGTGTATAAGCAGAAAGTGACTTTCAAACTTCAAGGCTTAATTTTACATGCTACAAGAATCTTGTTTAGATTTGTGTGGAGTTCTTCCTACAGTTAGCTGTTAAAACCTAGGAATGTTGGAGCCAAGTTTGATACATAGCCCTAGAATAAATCTATGACAAAAAAATTAAGTATGCAAAGGTAAGAAGAAGGGATGAAGACTTGCACTGGGGAGGCAATTAATGGGATCTGGGAAGGGCTTGCAGGTGGTATGAACTAACCATGGTGGTATTCCCTATCCCAGTTGACTGAGTCCTGACTTTGTAGACAAAGGCTGCAGAATGAAGGGCAAAAATATGCCATGTCCTGTACTTGTGATGAAGCAGTAGAGGGCACCAGACAACAAGGACCAACTTCTTGTACAGGAGGTGGAAATAGGGGCAGACGGTGAGGAACATCAGTCTTCAGCATCACTCTGTGCTTGGTTCTTTGGGCAGGTGTGCATTTCAGGGATGACAAGGCACAGCTGTAACTATGTGAAGGTATGGCAGAAAAAGAGGACTGCTTCAGATGTCTCTCTGCTTACTCAGAGCAATACATGAAATAGAAACTTACTTAAATGTAAACCCCTTATGTAAACATAATTGTTAGCTTCCAATATAGCTTTTTTCTTTTCCTTGAGAAGCTAGGGAATTCAAAGATTTAAGGTTGCCTGTGGTATATAGGATGAACTGATGTAGCAAAATTCAAACACCTAAACCAAGGATTATAGATCGAGATATAGTTCACAAACTTTAAGCCGGTCGCTATCGGCCAAGGCATCAGCACACGGTAACACATCCTCATGCAGTTACTTTCCATTCTGTTGTCATCTTTGTCCTTAAAAATAGATGACTCGCTGCAGTGTTGTTTTTTTTTTTTTTAAAGTGGATGAAGAGTTGTTTCATTAGTGTACATATGGCCAGTCCCCCTCATATAAAAACATCCATGCTCTAGGCTTTGCATTATTAGTACAATAAACTAGTTCTACCATCTTTCCCCTCCTTTTCTTTTTCCTCAGACAGTGGTATGTAGCACTGTGTGATTAACTAGCATGTGGCAGGCTTTGTCCTAGTTCAGAACAAGTTAAGAAATCAAGCATCAGTATTGCTCTTGGTTATTTAGAAAATAACCAGAACGACCCTGATCCACTGGTAGTCTAGCTGGTGTGTCTTAGAGTTGTCTTCTCTAAATTGCATAGCTCTTCAAATCTGTTTATGTAGTTTGCCGTCAGCTCTGGATGTATGGTGGGCTTTTGAATATTTTTATCTTTGTAGTTGATGAGTGGCTCATATTCATGCTTGATTTGTACTAGCTAGATGAAAACCTAATTCAGTTCTAGATGTTACAGTTCCAGTAAACCCAGCTAAATATATTGTGAATGCAATATTGAGACAAAACTGCTTTGTATATTAAGTATTTAAAACTCAACTAGTGCTTCTGTGAGATAGGCCTGTGGTGCATAAGGTAAAAAGAGTCCTGGGCACAATGCTGAGATTTCAGAAGTGTTAGTCAGGCTTGCACATGTGCTGTGCATTTAACTGGCAGACATCTGTCTGATACATTAATTACACACTTAAAGGAATCCCAGACTTGAACATTAAGTCCTTTGTAAAACGTGACTTGTAAAGATGATCCGTTCCAATCTTCTAATCTGCTAGAAAGTTTGGTCATTGCTATTTTGAAGAGTGTTTTAAATTCTTTCCTGCCATCATCACTCACTTTGTGCAGCACTACTGGAGTTGACAAAATGTGTGGCCATTTGACATAATCTCACCCAATACTACCTTTTTTTATTATCAGGACTGGAAAAGAAAGAGCTACTGGTGAAATGATAAAAAACATGTAACACTAGGACAGCATAGGGCACAGTTCAAGAGTCTTGATCACCAGACTTTCCTTCAGAAGTTGCTCTTTAAAAAATGCACAGGTTGGTTGATCGAGCAGTTCCAGCTGTGATGTGTGTTGAGCTAATGCTAGTCTCTGTGCTTTTATTTTGGAAGCCACCAGCAATTTGGAAGGTAATGCATTTTCTCAGATGTAGTTTAGGTATCTTTACAAACATCATAATCTAGCTCCTTGCAAAGCTTCAGTATTGGGTTAATGTAGGTTTTAAAACCCAAATCACAATCTTCAGAAATGTGAGTAAGGGTAATGTAACATGGAGATTCTGTATGCTTAACCAGTATAGTAACACAACACACCAAATGCTGACAAATGAAAATGTGTTGTTAACATGCTTCCTCTAGGGGGAAAAGCATTGTGTTCCAGGCTATCAGTAGTGTATTTGTCAATGTCCTAAAACAGTTGTACAACCTTCAGAGCCATATTCTGTAGGACAGGTAACAGGAGAACAAAGACACATCAGTGTTAATCACTTGAATGAAGGCATGTTTTTGGTTGAGAAATATTGAGGCTTTAATAGATGGTTAATCTTAATAGGCTTGTACACACAGGGAACCCAGTTCAAAGGCTGCCATATGGGTCAGAGTCTATTGGGGTAGGAACTGGAAAGATGATGTACTGAGGCTTACCTGGGAGCCTTAGTGCAATGTCACACTTGCATAGTTGGTATTTTGCTAGCCTTGGATTCATGGCTGCTTCCAGTGCCTCCTGATTGCAGGGAGAACTCTCTCCCTCATGAAGAGATGGCAGGGGCATGCTCATAACCCAACAGAAAAAGTCCAGACCATCACACCGCAGGGCAGAGGGCTTGCTACGCACTGCGTGTTATCACTTCCTCACCTGAAAGAGTATGAAGTATGTGTCAGATTAACTGGCAAGAAGTAGGCTGGCATCCCTGGATGTTTTCAAGGCCAGGCTGGATGGGGCTTTGAGCAACCTGGTCAAGTGGAAAGTGTTCCTGCCTGTGGCAGGAGGGTTGGAACTAGACAACCTTTAAGGTCCATTCCAACCTAAACTACTCTAAGATCTGATCTGTCTTCAGAAGAACCCTTGTGCAGAAGTAGTTAAGGACTGCTTGGGGTTGCTAAGCTTTTTGTGGAGATCGTGCAAAAGCTTGCATAGAAAGGTGTGCGGTGGGAAAA
The DNA here is from genome assembly GCA_008711295.1 of Anarhynchus alexandrinus. Lineage (NCBI taxonomy): Eukaryota > Metazoa > Chordata > Aves > Charadriiformes > Charadriidae > Anarhynchus > Anarhynchus alexandrinus. The sequence goes on from VUYV01000457.1 coordinate 58,826, forward strand.
CTGGCCTTGCTTGCTATCTCTTGGTTTCTTCCCAGTCACCTGCATTTGCAGGTTTCCTCTTCCACTCCTATTTCTGTGTAAAGTATGCTGTCATGAAATGGCACCCTTGGTTCATGGTCCATTTGTTGTGTCAACAAGCAGGAAGCTACTAAAGTAGCAGTATATGCTAGTTTCTAGGTAACAGCTTTAGGCTGCAGGACTCTGGCGTGGTCCGTAAGCATTTGGTTTCTTACCTAATGGCATTGTAACGGACAGGGAAGTGTTTGACATGCTAATAGGTTCTGCTTCAGAAGAGACTCGCTCCTACCAGCATGAAACCCTGTGTGGCCGCTGCTGCAAGATACGTGTGTGTTAAGCATGTGATTAAAACATTAAATAGACATACAGCTCTTTGAAGTATGTAAGTACATCTGAGATTTCCCTTTCCTTTTTGCTGTTTTGTGTATAAAGAGAAGATCCGTTTCTGTGGCTAGAAGTGCAGAGCAAAAAGGGATGGATTTAAAATGCTGTACTGAGGCTAGAAGTCAGTGCTATAATACTGTAAGTCAATGGATGAGTTGGCGTGAGGGGACAGACACAGACTTCAGAAGCAGTACTTCTGACTGAATGCTTGGAAAACTACGTGATGATTCTGCACTCTTCCTCTAGGCTGTACCATCATTTAAGGAAAAATATGCTGAAAAACCTTTGTACTCTTGCAAAGACACGGCAGAAATCCCTCTGCATTTATGTTTTAATCCTGCTGAGTCAGTTTAAGCATCTAGGTCAGGTTTTACCTGCCTGCAGTTAAATTTTATTCAGTTCCTGCAACCTTTTTAAAAGCTTCTGTGATGGTTAGTTTCTTTTGTTCAGGCCAACTTGAAAAGGATTTGATGACAGCTAAAATAAGCTGATGTTCCTGGACATGGGCTAGTGGCTGACTGTAAAGAAGGGAAACTCAAGAGGTCACGTGGACCTGTTGGAGGGAGTCCAGAGGAGAGCCACAAAAATGATCAGAGGGCTGGAGCACCTCTCCTATGAGGACAGGCTGAGAGAGTTGGGGTTGTTCAGCCTGGGGAAGAGAAAGTTCCAGGGAGACCTTATAGCCACCTTTCAGTACTTAAAGGGGCCTTATAAGAAAGACGTGGACGAACCTTTTAGCAGGCCTGTTGTGGTAGGACAACAGTTTTTAAACTAAAAGAGGGAAGATTTAGACTTAGATATAAGGAAGAAATTTTTTACACTGAAGGTGAGACACTGGCCCACGTTGCCTAGAGAGGTGGTAGATGCCCTATCCCTGGAAACGTTCAAGGTCAGGTTGGATGGGGCTCTGAGCAACCCGATCTAGTTGAAGATGTCCCTGCTCACTGCAGGGGAGGCTGGACTAGATGACCTCTAAAGGTCCCTTCCAACCCAAACTATTCTAAGAGTAAAGGAAAGGGAGAGCCACAGTTCTGCTCTGGAAAGCATTTAGTTGTCTTGGGCTTCAGACTGCATTGATGCTGGGTGAGATGCAAGATGGGAAGTGATGTTTCTCTTCCCCCCAGCTTCTTGAGGCAAGACCAGCTGAATAAGTAGCTAGAAGAGTTTCTGAGGTACGGCGATGTCTTCAGAATTTCAGTTGGGCAAGTTATTCATGCACAACTCTGAAAAATGAAGTCGCTTTTCTGTGGACTGGAACTGGCTCATGACTGATGTGCTTGACGCGCATTGGGCAAGTTGGGGCTGTCTGCACTGGCTTATACAGACAGGCCTGAGGCAGAGGTTAGGAACAGAACATCACTTCTTCAGGAGTCTGTGTTTGTACAGTCACCAGCCTGGACTCCAAGAGGCACAGCAGAAAGGTGTGGTTTGGCACTTGCCAAGCTAGATGCAGGTGAAAATTACAGTTGACCAAGCTGTGGAGCGGCTGGGGGGGTTGGAAGGCTTCCATCCAAGTCTAGCTCGTCAAGCGCTCTGCAGACACCGTTAATTTAGTTTTGTGACCGCTTTCCCTGTATGTTTGTCTGAAACTGCTTCATGGGCTTATAGCCCAGAGCAAAAGTTTTGAAAGGATTTAGGGTGGTAATTTACAGCTAGCCAAGTTTCCAGGTCCTCTCAAAGATAATGTATGTACTGCTGCAGATTAAACCCAATGGCTTCCTTATTTGTATGGATGTTCTTAAGTCTCCCTCTCTGAAGTGCCGTAGCTTGTCACGAGGCAAACTAAAATCAAAGCCATGAGATCAAATGGTTGATCGGTCTTTCTGCTGCATTGCTTGAATAGCTTGTACGCATTGCGGTGAGGGGGAGGATGGTGGGAGAACTGAAGAGACTTTTTGAGTCTTTAGAACTAGCTGTGTAAAGATTAACATACAAGGTGAAGTTATGTACTCACTGATGGTTGGTTCAGATGCGAGACTGAGATTTGATAGCTCCTGAAGGGAAAAACCTAGAATCAGACCCATGGGTCACGCAATAGTGCATCAACGGGACTAGCTCGCTCACAGGAGGAAAAGATAAAGCATCTAGAGTAGAGGTCAGCCGTGTAGGTCTTCAGGCTCTAATAAAACCAGGTAGACCTTCAAGTTTACTTTAGTGTTTATCAGTGTATTTGGAGAAATGTGATCCAGCTCAAAAGTCCACTGAACACAGTTAGCTGGAAGTGCTTCATGAATGTTAATATTGTACAGGATACGTGCTTTGTAATGCTTTCTATAACTTGGTTCAGTGTGTGTTTTTTATGTGTTGGCAGTGTTTCCTTACCTTTATTTCAGTATTTTAGTTGTAACTTGGCTGACTTCATAAATCTGAGAAATATATATCTAGTTTGCAAGCATATATTCTTGTCCAAGTGTTCCCTCCTATTATATGTACCAAGTACTCTGTTCTGTAGTCCTCTCTAGTCCCTACTCCCTTTTTTCATTTTTAATTTGGTCTTTCTCATTAGTTCTCAAACTCTTTGCCAGCCTAATACCAGGAAGTCCAAGGGTGGTACATTTTTTTGGGTGTTGTTTTTTTTTTTTGTGGTGGGGGAGTATGTTCAGTTACCAATTATAATTAGGTGTAAACCAGATTTTTTGAAAAAAGGGGAAAAGTCAATATATAGAGGCAACTAGATGCTTCCTCTTTCATGTTTGGGAAGTGAAAATATCTGGTTGCTGTTTTAAGTCTGACCCCAGTCCTAGTTGTACAAACCAGTCAGCCGTACAGTACGTGAAACCACCCTGAAGGTCAAAGTAATGGATTTTTTTGTATGATTCACTGTAAGCTTTGTGTTAACTCTTTAATATTTCAAATGTGCTGTATTACCTAACATTGTAAAATATAACTGTTACTGTGGTTTAGTGAGTTTCCATGTTGACTTCAAAACTATGCATGGTGCTTTTCTCAGGAGGTTGTAAAATTCAAAGTACCAACAGCCTCTGTAGACTTTGTTTGCTTTGTAGTACCTACTTGCAAATTTAATTTTAGATAAGTTGTTGAAGAATGTCTTCCAGAGTGGAGAAAACCACATAGCTACCAGGCAGGTTTCTTTTGAAGAAGGTGATCAGACCTCTTAGTTTGAGTGAGGAATGCACCAGACACATAAATTACATTCTGGATGGAATTAATGTTTTCATATGGAGCAAGACACTGGTTTCCAAGGAGAGCTTTTCTTCAATGTGTACTATATTATAGCAGAGAACACTTGTGGTGGGCATGAACACATGTAGAAAGGAGGCTGCAGCCTTTGGGCTGTCAGGAAGAGTTAGATCTTGGGTGGTTACATGGATGATCCTGGTGAATACCCTCCCTCTTACAGAGAGAGACCCATTCTCTACCTGTATCATATCTGAACCAGTGGAAATCAGTTCTGCTGGATTCTCATTTGCTGCCAGGAAGTGTCTGACAAGGTCTTTGCAAGTGCTTCACCTTCATTTGTGAGATTTCTAGGAATCACTAAGGGGTGGTGAAGGTTGGAATGGTGTGTCACACTGCTGAGCTGAATTACTGCAGGTGTTGATCTAGGGATGCAGAAATATTGCTAGTGCTCATGCCTGGCTCTCTTCACCTACCTAAATCTTTTGTCAAAGATGTTACCTGGATTCAAACTTCAGACTGTGCTTCAGTCTGTTTTGTGTACTGATTCTTAGTGGTGACTGTATGTGACTAATAATGTTCAGGAGCTCTTGGGATAGCTATCCTCTGGCTAGAAATGGGGCAAGGGGCTGAAGGGGGAAGAAACTACACCTGTGGCCCGTAGCTGTGCTGAGGAGATCCTATCAGAAAGCCTGTGTCTGGCCTTCTGGCAGTTGATACAGAGGCTTGGAAAAAAAGTTCCACCATTGGCATTGTGTCCACCAGGGGCTGCAATACCACTGTGCTAGCAGACAGTCGGGGGATACCTGCAAGCTGTGGGGTGCTCTGTGAGGAGGATGTGTCTCTGATACTTTCCCAGTCCCATGAGTATGCCTGGACTAGTGTAGAAGGTGAACTGGAAAGTGAGCAGTAAACTTTCACTGCAAGCAGGACTCCTCAGATTGGCTCTTTGGCCGGTAGCACTGATGAGTTGGAAATCCTGCGTCTGTGGGCATCAACTATCAGCATTCTTTGTAATGCTCCCCAGCCCAAAACAGTGCTGATGGGGGTTACTGTGGTTTTGGATGGACAGCATAGGTCCTCTGCTCTGGGGTGTCTCTGGGATCATCACTGTGTCCACAAGCATCCTGGAGCCAGGCAGGACCAAAGGTGTGGTGTAAAAGCTCTCCTGAGGTCCAACTTGTGTGCTGCTCCGAGTGCTGGGTGTTGCGCTGAATACCAGCTCATCTCTTTGAAGGCAGAGACTGGCGCTTTCTGTAGACCAAGATCTACGTTGTGTTGGTCTTTTTTTTTTTTTTCCCAAACTGAATCTGATGACTGAGTAATTAAATCACCATGTAACAAAATAGCTTACAGCCTGGTGTCTACCTGGAGCCTAGACCTATTATGAGTTCTGTGCTTAAAAGTGAGAAGCCTTAGCTTTTACAGAGATAAGTTACACTCAGACCTGGTAGCTAAAAGGCTTAGCCTCCTTAACCTGCCAAAAATATCTCATTAGTCAGTTCTCCCATATTGCTGTGGTGACCATTTATTGTTTATGGACTAGAGGGCTTCCTCAGGATCTGGGTTTGTCCAAAGATTGCGAAAAGAGCATAGCCACCCGTGGGAATGAGGAGGGCGTTCAGTGGGAGTGGGCCAGTGTCCAAGGTGCTCACGGATGTACTCCTGAACCCTCGCTGCAAACATTAGCAGAAGGACAGGTGCATAATCACCTTGTTGAATATACAGTTGAAATAACGAAGCGCTGTTGAAGTGTTTGGCTTTCAGCTCCTGCAGGGGATTGGGGCTCCTTTTGAGCCTTTGTGTTGGAAAGGGAGGGCCGCTGCGTTCCTGCAGAGCCTTTGGCTGCCTTGCAGCAAACCTGGTTGCTGATGCCTGGGCATACTTTGATTGATGCGCAGATCAAGTGACTGTTGGGAGTGGCTTTTGGGGTGACGTCCCACGTACAGTGATGTCAGCAAAAGATTTTAAAAAATTCAGGTGTGGCATAATCTGCCAATTAAACTGATTAGTGCTCTGGCTGAGCCCTGAGAAGGAGCTCTGGCTCTCGAGCCCTGCTTATTGAAGTGTTTTATTTAGTGCCTTTGTCTTGCCTGGTACAAGACTTTTACCTAGTACCTTCACTGCAGCTCACAGTAACTTGAGGTAGGATACCATACCAAGGGCTATGTGCTAGAGCTCTTGCTACCCGGGGAAGTCTGCTGCCAGCTCACAAATGCCCCTGACTGCTTGGAAGCTGTGACACTGGAAGAGGTCCTGCGACTCCCGTGGGATCGGGATGGAGTGCCTTGCTGCTCTGTTGGCAGAAGTGAAAGCTAGCCAGGAGGCCATGCAGGCTGGACAGAAGGAACTAAAGCATGACGTGGAAACATCTCAAAAGGAAATCAGAACAGTGTTAGCACTGCAGAGAAGCCAGCAACAGGTGAAAGAAGATCTCAAAGCGGAGGTGAAATCCAGTCACTTGGATATAAGAACTGTGCTTGAGGAAATCCAGCGAGTAAGAGAAGAAATGGAAGCTCGCTTAAATACTCAAGCTGATCTGGTCTTACTGATCAAAGAAGTGAGCACCAATTTAACGTGTGTAGACAAAGCTTTCCAGAAAATGGAGGAGAGGCAGAAAGTTTTTACCAGCCTGCATCTTCCTACAAGAGAAAATGTTGAGCAAGGATTTTTCTTTGAAAAATGCTTACACAAGACACACACGGGTTTTGAAAAACCTGTGGAAGCTAACAGTTTGGATGAGGAATGGGAAAAGAAGGTGCTTAGGGGTAAGACAATGGTGACTCCAAAAGTGTGGGGAGAGGAGTGAAGTTGTTCCTACTTGTGCTTGTCAAGTAGTTTGTTTAGGCTTTTTGGAATGCTTTTAAGAAATGTGGTGTGTTTTTTTTTTTTTTAGGCATTGAATCTCTTGCTTAAAGAAAATGTCTTGCTAGTGTAGGTATTACTACACAGACCTTCCTAGTACATGATAAGCAAAGGAAGGCTTTGGTTTGGCTCTGCAAACCAAAAAGTGGGTGATGAATGTTTCATCTGGTAGTCCTGCAACAGTGCACAAGATAGGGAGGCTGAGGAAACCAGCAGTACCAGGCAAGTTCTGAGATAGCCAGCCAAGTACTGGGCAATACCCCAGCCCTTAAACATAACTTTATGGAACACACCCTGATGTACAGACAGTTGTGTATTTCTTGCTTTTGAACGCCTATTAACTAGAGAAGCCATGGGAAACAGCTTGCTTTATGGAAAAGCTTGGGATGGGTCTAATGTTCTCCCTAAAGAACTGGAGTTGGCTGCTGCCATCTGTGTAGTGATGGTGGAGGGAGTGGGAGGATTTTTGGACCTTTTTCCAAGGTCATGGGGGATTCTTTTTGCCAGCGAGTGAATGATTCAGTGATCAAAAGGCTTAGTCTTAGCAAAATCACTGCTAACTTATTTTTACTGGTACAAAGAAGGATAAGACCTTAGACGGTGGTTCTGTGTGGTTACTGTGCTACATGCAGTGCTTGAGAATCTGATTTCTAGTCTTCAGAAATTGAGCATTTCAACTAGTACAGTGTCTTCAGGCCTGTTGGAGAGGAGTCCAGAACCTAACCAAAGGGTAGAAACTGTTCTGCTTTATAAGTCTGACTGTATAAAGGTGGCAAGTAAAAAGGCCCAAGTGAGGAGGTCTTGGGCTGGTAACCAATACTGTGTTTAATTTAGAGTCTATCACTGCTGTGTTGTATCAGTAATTAGACTCATGATGCTTTTGTTTTAATGAAAGCATGGCTTTTGTTTTGACATCACAGCATGCCTTCTATACAAATCTGGAAACAATCTGTCATTGCCCAGAGGTACGTAGGCCATAAATAAGCATTGGAGTGTCACTGGTGGTAATCTGTAGAGGCAGTTCATGCTACAGAGGATTCATGCTAGCAGAGAAATGCTTTTCAACATCTGAAGTGGCTGTGTGTAGCACATGTCTATGATAAAATTGCCAAGAGGAATGTCACTGAATTTCTCTAGTGCGTGTTTTCTGTTCAGCTTTTTTTAGTATAGTATCCAGGGTTGGCTTGGTTGGATGTTTGAATGAGCTTCTAGGAAAAGACTTAGTCCGGGCACCACGATAAAAGCAATGGTGGGAAACTGGCAAACTGGCTGGCTGAACTGTGGAAACAGTGGATATCTGGAGTCTCGTGTCATTTGTGGTTAGCTGTTGTATCACTGTACTTAAATGAAATAACTTCATTAGGTAACAGCATGTGATGTAACTTTTTCCCAGAATAAAAATTGTCTGCAAACATTTGCTCAGGTTTAGTGCAGCTCTGTCAGGGTCCTACAAATGGATGTAAAAGTCATTTCATATAGTTAATTAAATGATGACATTAGCATCTTCATCGGTGAATTCACCCAGTAGCCTTAAATCAAGAAGAGTGCTCTAGTTCTCTATTTATTGTAAGTGGAGCATTCAGGAAGGGAGGTGGAATATATGAGAGAGTAGGAGTATGTGAGCCAGGAGGGCAGGGAAGGACTGGCTGTACATGTTTGTTCTCTAGTCCCAGCTCTTACTTCCTCTCTCCTTCATTATTGTCTCTTGTGATTTTTTTTGTTTGAAAGATCTTCAGAAAGTAACCAGTATTTTCCTAAACACAGTATGCTCCGTAAGATTGCTGGAAATACGACATGGTTGCCCTCAAATGTGAGCTGTCTTTCATTTAAAGAGGTCTACTCAAAGGACATCATTATGTCTGCAGTGTGAGAAAAGAAGTGGTTGCATTAGTTAAAATGATGGTAAAAATAAGCTAACTGGAACTGGCAGCCAAGCCAGTTCTTTCCCCTACAGATTTGTATTTTGATTTGGGTTATCGTATTGATATTCCTTTTAACAGCTGTACTATTAAACTGCAAGATAATGTGTCTAACTGAAAATATACCCTTTTAACAGTCAGCATCTCTGAGCAGAAGTGTACTGAAATCTCCAAGAATACAAGAGCATCTGAAGAGGGTATGCTGACAATTCTCTTAACGATGAGGGATGACAGAAAACTTGCTTAGGGAGGATTTATTTGGAAAATTAATAGGCTCAGAAGGGACTTTATACCTGGCTTGGTAAGAGATGCACAGAGCACATCAATATTTTGAACAGGAAACTTGTTTTCAAATGCTTTGAAAACAAGTGAAGGCTGTGCCAGACTGATATATTAATGCAATAGTCCACGTGTCAGTCAGACTAACGCTAACTGAGAATCAAAGCTTTTGTTATTAATGCTGTCCCCAGTTGTGTGAGTGGACCTTACACCTCTGGCACTATTCCAGAATCACTTGACAACCTGCAAAGCAGGTGCTCGGGCTTCAGAAAGGATTCACGAGCAACTACTTCTAGTTGGTTAGTTTGTCCCCTGTTTTTTCTGCATGTTCCTATTTTGCTTTTCTCCAAATCTCATCTCTCAGGTTTTTTTTTCACTTTATCTTGAAGCAATCTTGTTAAGTTGAAACTGTACAAAGTAATCTGCTTAGATGCCTTCATTAAATTGCCAAGGGATATTTATGTATTGCATCAGCCCTTTTATTGCAAAAGTGTTTGCTCCGCTCCCCGTGGGATCAAACGGGGAAGACTGGCCCTATCTGCACAGCAGTGCTGTACTCCCCTGCCACTCTGCAGGCAGCAGAGACGCCTGTAACCTCCGCGGTGTTTACGAGTCAAGCGCTGGATATGTAATGTGGTTTCCTCTGACAGGAGATGATTGTGTACTGCGAAGGGATTGAGGTTACAACATAACTAGGAATGTTAAATCAACGATGTAATTCTTGGACCGTGAATAGTGGCAGGGCAAACTTGAGACTTTAAAAAGTTTCATATATTTCATCCTCATGACTGAAATTGCAGACACTAAGAAATGCTGCAAGACCCTCTAGTTTATAAAGCTCAAACCTGAGCTGCAGAGAGGGGAGTTTTTGCAACGAAAATTTTGAAAGGAAGTAAAAGACCAAGTAAACATAGGGAAAATGGGTTTGTATTCAGCAGTACTTTAGAGCGAAGGAAATAAGAAGTCCATGTTGCAAACAAAAGCAGTCAATTCTCATGTTAGAAATAAATTACTGGATAGGTAGGATGAGAGAGATCTTGCATTTTATGAAAAAACTTATTTAAAGCGCAGTGGGCAGGGTGTGCTGGAAAGCAAGCCACAGAAGATGAGAGGTGAGGATGAAGTGCAAAAGGCTGCATACAAAGTTATGGTGCTAGAAATGAACCTGGCAGGTGACGGGGTCTGCTCTGCAGTGCCACTGAAATAACCCTTTCTCCTAGTTAGTATTCCAGGAAGTGTTCATAAGAATTTCTAACTACCTTCTTTTGCACCTGTCTTAAGTTTTGGTGAGACTTCAAAGTCAAAGTGTATATTAATTTGTTGTTGTTGTTGTTTTAGTTGACAAGGGCAAGCAGCGGAGTCCCAAGAGCTCATGCATACAGACTCAAGCCTCCACAGATGCGCATTCGCCTGGCACAAAAACAGCCGAGTTGACACAGTACAAAACAAAATGTGAGACCCAAAATGGAATCATCCTGCAGCTGAAGAAGTTCCTGACAAGCAGTAACCAGAAGTTTGAAGCGTTAACAGTTGTGATCCAGCACCTGCAGTCTGAGGTAAAAACTCACAGCTAATCAATTTTGGCTTTAATTTGTTGAACTCTTCTCAACAAGGGCTTCTGGAAATACTAATATAGTGATACATAACATCTGTGTTTCCATTCCAATGATTTCTGTTTTCCTGGGGAGGTAGCAATAAACCTGCTCCTGGCATCAATTGGATAGAAAAAAATAAAACCCCTGACACTGCGTTTTATGGCCTCTTTGCAGCTTCACATCCTTTTTAGAAGAGAAGTTTTTAAATGTTTGTAGTCAGAGTCCTTCAGGGCCGAGTACCTTTCCAAGTGTATACTTCAAGTTCTGCCCTTGTAGGAAAGATTAGTTCAACAGATAATCTGCATGACCTTGCTTTGTTGTCTGACATTGGATAGAAGAGTTTATAAGGAGTAGATATGTTTTTGAGCTATTCAGAATAAAGTGTGAGTTATAATGGTTATTATTGAATCCTGCATTATTGGTGGCATCTTAAAATTATCAGCATTTCATTTTAAAAAAAAAAATTAGAAATGCACCTGGAATTTAGAGTGGAATTAATCTGATGTTTGTTAATGTTTATTTGTTCTAGTCTGTTTGACATACATAATGACCTAATCAGTTTGATATTACACTGGAAAATTTTTGGTCTGATTTGAAAACTTTTGAGAGAATAGAAATCTGAAGTTAAGGAAACGACAGCGGTTATGGATTTATGCTGCAACTGTTGATGTAGGCTTTAATAGCAGTTTCTCTTGCATTTATAACTAATGTTCCAAGATTGGTATCAATTTTATTTCAGCTGTTCCGATAGGCAATGATTTTTATAGTCTGGTACACAAAAAAAGCACTGAGTTGTCTTAATATGTTGCCAGAAACTTAACATTTTCTACTTGTGGGATAATATCTGCTTGCTCTCATTTCATCTGAAAATACTGCATTTAAGTCCAAGTTCGGTTCAGTTCAGTAAGAGCAGTGGCTCTTAGCCAGGCTTGTGGGTTTGCTTTGGTTGGGTTTTTTAAACTCTTGATTGGAACACCTTCCTCTGCTAAGGAACTAGTTTAAGATCTTCAAAGCAATTTGTTAAAGTGTTTTTGAATGCCTGTAATCTAATATGAAATTGTGAAATTTATATGTGAAATTCTCACTGCTAAACTTCTGTGCAATCTTCTAATTACTGGGTAATAAGCACCTTGATTTTCTGTAACTTTTATAATTAAATGTCTTGGCCTAGATTCTTCTATCAAATATTTTTGTATTTCAACTTTTTAAAATTCAGGAATACTTTATCAATGTCATATTTAAGAAGCCTGTCATACATATTTGCTTCTTCCAGGCTATTTTACAGGTTACTTAGTCTAAACGTGATTATTTTTTTTTAAATAATGGGAATGTTTATTAAAAAAAAAGACAAAAGAGTGGTGTTGAAGATGGAAGGAAAAGAACTGAGTGGAGGACACTAATAATTTTGCTCTTTCTTCCTCTTCGTTATTCTTTTGTAGGTGGAAAGAGAAAAGAAATTTTATTTCTGTCAAATTGTATAAAATTAGTAATCTTGCAGAGTTAAGTCTAAGCACATGACACTGAGCTAAATATGACACATTAATGTACTTTCATACCAGTAACTGGTATTGAGGTTGTTCTCTCCTTTCCCAGGATAAGACAAAGCTTGCTGAAGAGTTCTTGTGTACTTAGCATAGGGTGAGGAGGATTTTTCTGCTGTGGTGGTGTAAGGAATACTCAGAATCTGGTGGTTAGCAGGTGGGAAAAACATCTTGGAGGATTTCTGTGTTTTAGGGAACACTATGAAGAATTGTTTTGGTTCTGTGGCTTGTTTTGGTTTTGTTTGTTGGTTTGGGTTTCTTCTCTTCTGGTGAGGTGTGGAGTCTGTTGTAGCTAACTTAATCTCAACTGGCCATATGTTTATTTTTATCAAGTATCTCTTGGGGACTCCTTTGGTGTAGTTTTCAAACTCTTTGGGTAAACTCAGGGACAAACTTGGAGTTAGGTTTTAGCACATAAGTCAGGGGCTCTTAGCTTAGCTACTGCAGAGCCAGCTGAAAGTAGCTTCAGCTCTTCTAGTTCTAAAAAAAAAAAAGTCATGCATAGCTGATTACACGAAGAACAAAGCTGTTCTTCCATTCCTCCCAGTGGAGCAAGTGTGAAGTGATGCGATGCAGTGTAAGCTGATGAAACGGGTTGCTGTAACTGGAGAAAGGTCCTGCTCTGGACTCCTCTAGGGCTGGTCTTTCTCTGCAGAAGGTTGGTTCAGCGTGCAACTCCCAGAAAGCGAACCCAGCCACAGAGAGAGCATTTCTTTGCCAGATTAGCGATGTGGACTGTCCAAATGTGTGGGCAGAGCCAAGGCGATGGTGAGATGGGGCCGAGGACAGGGTGCCTGGCCAAATGGAGAAAAGAGCTAGAGCAAGCTGTTGGGTCACTTGGAGGCTGTGCAGCCCAGCCCCAGCATCTTGGCAAAACCTGCCCAAGCCTCTCCTGCGTGCCTGGCAAAGCTGAAGTTACTGGGAGGACTGCTTTGGGAGCTTTTGGGTTGGTTTGGGTTTGCTTTCCCTTTTTTCTTTCTTTTGCTTTTTCCAAGAGGTCCTCAATGCATTTCTGCACAAAAGGTGAAAAGTTGCTTCTAAAGAGCTTGTTTGAAATGGTATAGCTGTGAACGAAACCAGGACTTGCTGGCAAGGACTTCTGTCAAAATGCGGCCAGCCCACCTGGCGTAAAGTTGAGAGGCTGCTGTTGAAGGGTTAAATGAGATTGAGCAATGCTACTGTGCTCTTTCTAGCCCAGCAGGAATCTCTCCCAAAACTGCCTGAGCTCAAACCTGTTTGTTGCAAGCGTTATCTTGGAGCTGTCAATATTAACAGCTGGCTCTGATAATACCTTCTCACTTGAGCTGTCAGAGTTTGTCCAGGGGATTTCTATGCTTAACTACCTTTATCAAGACTCTTCTGAATTTAAAAATCCTAAAAACCCAATTTCTACCTCGCGGGAGCTACTGTTGCACTGTTTTAATACCAGATGAAAACCCTCTTGGCATCCAGAATACTCGATGGCAATGAACGGTGTGGCTGGCGAGAACGCCGCGCTGTACTGAGGTTTTTTCTGTTGTTAGACAGCTGTATGTGCACTAGCAGTGTTAAAATGTGTGTCAAACTGTGGGCTAATCATAAAAGCAAGCTTGCTCTTTCTAGACTGCTGCGCTCTCCCTGATCCCCGGGTAATTCCTGTGACTTCATAACTATTTTCCTGTTTTTTTTAAGTTCAAACGAGAAAGGAAAAGTGGCAGTACAGAGGAAATGGTGAAATCAGCCATTTACAATAAGTGCGTGACGTGCCAAGGAAAGCCATCTTCCGTTAACCTTTAACTGCATTAAGCTCTGAAATTTGTACCATTGCATTTGAGTTGATCTTTTAACTTCCCCTGGTATTCATTTTGCATATTCGTTTCTAATTTATTTCTTGTCCCTTCAGTAACAGATGTGTTCACAGAGGCTTTAAATGTGTGGTTTAGCCATGTCTGTGGTAAGTCAAGCCGTGGCTGCCACTCCTGCAGCCCTGCCCTCTCTTCCCTTGCCCTCATGTCTGCACGGGCTGGTGCTTGCCTGGCCTTGAGAAGGCAGTTCAGGCATCTAGTCAGGAAGAAAAAAATGATTATGGGTCTAGTTTTATAGGTCTGCCCATACCCAAAGTGTTATGGGTATGTCCCACACAGTGGTTCACTGTGGGAAGGAGTGGGAGTGAAGGTCCACCACTGCTGGGGTGGGGTGAGAACATGTGCCCAAGAGGTCTGCAGCCATGGGTAGGAGCCAGATGTTCCTTTGGGAAGGAAAATACCAAACTCAGATTGTTTTTGTGATGTCCTGCAAAAGTACATCAGGAGCTGATGAGGCTGAGGCCATGGGGACTTGTGCGTGAGCCTCTACTTCTCACCTCCTGAGGGGTGCTCAGCCCTTTCCCCTGCCTCAGGGCTGCTGGCCCTGCAAGGAGCTGGGGAGTTTGAACCTCTAACTCACTGCCATATATAAACTCCTACATCTTTGGGGGCAGAAGCTGTTTCTTTTAGCAGCACAGTACTAGCTTGGTTTTAAATCTGGTTTTGACTGTTTAAGGGAGATTTAGCTTTCGAGTGAAAAGCAATGTATTATCAGAGTAACTTGAATGGCTTTGTGACTGTGCAAAGTGTGAATTGACAAATACTACCTTTTCATCCTCATTTTAATGCCCAATTTGCCACATTCAGAACTATTCAAACTGTTTTAAAAAAAACTTTAAGTAATAAAATGTTTAATTGTTATAAACACCCATTTCTGTTCTTCTAGTTTAATAAATGAATCTAAGTGTTTCAAGAGCTCTCAAGAGATTCTGCTGTAGAAATGAGCTTCAAATTTGTGTCTGTGCCGCAGGGAGCTACAGAGATGAACAGAAACTAGATTTCACTGTTGTGCTTCTCTTGGTATGGTTACAGGAAGACTGGTATTTACAGTTCAAACTTGGGAATAACTGTGGTGATGTTGAAGAAGTTTCCTTCACAGAGGGAAATGCCATTTGAGAGGCTACAGAGTCTTGACAATAGTATGTGGATACCACTAATTGTGGATGTGACACGGGAAGCAACATAAGTAATGTGCTAGAAATTCTCTGGCTTCAGTATTTCTGGGTGGAAATAGAAATTAACCATTAGTATATGAGCTGGCATTTCCTGACATGTGAATGACTGTAAGAGTCGAGATGCTCGTTTTCTTGGGAACTTCTTCACACTTTAAAGAGTTTTTTTCCATCTTGGAATACATGGACACATGCATCAGAAAAATTTGTGCTGGCCTTTGTGGAAGTTCAGCAGAAAATGTTTATCAAATGAGAAATGCATATCTAGCTTAAGGAGCAGAAGGCTTGCATCACTAAACCCAAAACCATTTATAGTGAAAGGAAGAGTTTGGGAACAGTCATATTTTTGGCCTCTAATTCCAAAATATATTGGCAGGCCTATTGTTTAGAGCAGTTGTCTTTGAGTTAAATTTATAGTTCTGATTTTCTAGAACCTAACATCAAACTTGGCGGGTTCTCATTAGAATTTTTCATCCAAAGTATACTTCTGCTCTTTAAATCTGGTTTCCCAAAATACAGACATAACTTTTTACAAGAGAGAATAAGGATATTTAATTTAGATAATTTTTTTGGTTTAGATTTAAAAAAAAAAAAAAAAACAAACAAAAATCTCTTAGAACAGAAGCCAGAAGATAACATCTTGAATTTGAGAAATTCAGTATTTCCTTTTCATAAAGGAGAGTATTTGACTGGTAATGCTGTAGCTTCCCCCAGTCAAGCAAACCTGGGCTGTAGCAGTTGGCACCTGAAAGGTAGCTGTTGGAAAGCAAGGAAGCTTAAATGATGTTCAAGGTCCCTGTAACACATGACTGCTGATGCATAAGAATATTTTTGGCAACAGGTTGAAGATTTGTGAGCTCTAACACCCAGAGAAAGATTTTAATCCATTAATTACTGTGAAACTAGGCTCTGGTGGAAATAACTTTTTAGAAGATGCCTCAGTTAAGCAATTTATTGGGTACATCTGGGTATTCAGAATGGGTTACAGCTGGAGAGAATCAGGAGTCCTGTCCTGTAGCTACTCCCAGCAAAAGGTGTCTTGAGAAGAGACAGCTTTGGCTGAAACAAGCTTTGTGTTTCAGGCAACCAGTGTTGCTTTCCATGAAGAAGTTCTCATTACTACCTTGTTATTTCTCTTTTTTTTTTTCCCCAAGAAGATGCAGAATTAATGACAGAGCAAACTGGATGTATCTCTTACAAAATCAAAATTAAAGGGAGCGGTTAGTGGAGGAAAGAAAATAACATCTTTACTCCTTGTTTCCCTCTTTTGTTTTGTATTGCCTTTTCAGATGAAATTCAAAACAGCCTTAAAAATGGAATGATGTAAAGAAAATACTGTAATATTGTGCTCAAGCATAGGATCTCATATTCCAACATTTCAAAGAACTTTAGAGACATAATTATCATTTTATAGATGTGAGAACTTAACTTGTGACACTGTAACTTGTCAAAGTTGCATGGTATCTGATGGAGACTCATAATTGGATGAACTGAACCAAGACAAAAACTTTAGAAAATACTGAGAAATATGTGCTTAGATAGGGTAAACACTAAAAAAATTCCTAATTTGAGATGGGAATTTTTACAGGGAAGGAAGGGGTCATTCTGTGTAATAAGTGGAAACTAATATTGGAGTTCAGAAACCCTGTGAAGTATAAAACAGGCTGTTACAGAGAAGTGAAGTTAAATAGCCCATATTACTGCATCTGGCCCTGACTTTGTAACGCTATTACAGGAACGTGGATATCGCTTCTAATTGAGAAAACAAAGATCCCATATGAGCGTAAGATCCCATGTAAAGCTTGTAAAAGCATAAAGAGCCTGTAAGTATATGATCCATGTTAATTAGGTAGTGACTCACAGGAATCCTGTTTGGCTGGTTCTTTGCTTTAGTGTTTCACACACTAAATGTCAGGGAATAACCATCTGATTCTCCATAAATGTACCTAGCAAAGGAGAGAAATAAAATATTAGAAACTACAGTGAGTCTCTGTCAGCTAATCACATAATCTTTGTATTCTGAGGCTTAATTGAATTCTGTTTGAAGTAATAAGTCAAGGTGAAAACTGATGGCTTTACTTCATTTGGTAAGAAGGCAATGCATAACACTAACAAGGCCAAGAGTAACTCGGAAGTAGTCATTTCACTGTGTATTTATTGATTTGAGATGGTTAATGACATTTTCACTTTATTGCAGTAATAGTCTGTTGCTCCTTTCAAAAATATACATGGAGCAGAGGGTGTAAATCCGATTTGTTGTGCCACTTCCTTGGCTCGTTTCTTTAGTTTGCTTTTGCATCCGAGTGATGCGAAAGAAATGACGTTTCAAGGGGTTTTTAAGTGGGGTGGGGGGCAGGTGAGTTTAAAAAAAAATATTATTTCTAAAATTGCTGACTTCTAATTAGAAGATTTTAGAGGATTGGGTTTTGTCAGCAAAGAAGGAACAAGGACCGGTAGAAATACTGTAGTATAAAGACCAAAATAATCAAAGCAAATGTCATACTGCAAAGCGGATATGAATGGCCCCTTTGTTACCCCTTCATAATTACCTCCAGGCTGTAGCTGATGACACATGAGTGACTGGAGTTTATGCAAAGATGTGACTCAATTTCTACATCACAGCCAGTGATGCTGCTCATCTTTTCATGCCTGGTGCAGCACAAGGATGGAGTAGACTCCAGTTTCTAGTGCTTTGTCCGTAAGAGGAATATCTCCTTGGATGACAGAGACTCATCCTATACTGGAATCTGTTGACAGCTGAGACTGTACTGGTATGGAAAAAAATCTGAAATTACACTCTTTTCTTCTTCATCTCCTGTAAGGACTAAGCACACATTACGGAAGTGCTTGCAAATAACTGTAATTTATTATTATGTTTTTAAGATGCTTAGTGTTTCTCTCGGTTTGATTTTAGGAGTAAGTGCTTGTGGTTTGACAGAAAATGGGTTTCAAAAATTAGGCTTTCCTTTCCCAGAATAAAATTAATTTGGCACTGTATATGACAGTAAAACACATTTAAGTGCTTCCGTTCTTTGCGCTGATAAATTTGTTTTATGCGCTCTGAACACATTTTATTTGGTCTGCCGTAATAAAATGCTTTTTAAAATAGCATCATAATGTTTTTATATTTAACAGTTAATGTTCTCCTCCTGTAAGTTTTGACTCTTGAACTGACTTGTTTACAAAGTGTGTTGCTGATAAGACTAGAAGGCTGATGTACAGCCTTCCAGCTCAGAGTTGTTTCCACCTGCCAGTCCTGCCTGTGGGAGGTACAGTTGCTGCCCGCCTGCGTGCCGGGGAGTGCCTGGTACCAACATCATCTCAGCCTTTCGCCACCTTCTCTGGGCAGGGACAGCGTCGCATCCCAGCATTAAGAAGGGAACGTTTCAGTATGGTCACTATATGTTTGTGTCATGGGAAAAGTCCCATGACACGACCTGATTCCCTGGGATATTTCAGGATCTAGAAGTAGGTTGTGTCTGTTCCTTCTCAATGTACTAGTGCTTTGCAGGTTTTTGGTTTGGGCAATGCATAATGCTTCTCCTGAACCTGTTAATGGACAGAAGGTATAAGGCTTTGCATGAGTACACCTTTGAGGAAGGTCTGGAAACATTAATCTGAGGATGAAAAATTGAGTGAAAGGGTTTTGGTGAATGACAGAAGCTTGTTAAGATGTTTGAAATGCCACATAGATCCTGGAGGAGGTCATACATTGCATGGGGTAGACTGGGCAACAGCTAGCTTATCACATAGATACTGATGTGACATAGCTGCTTGAAATTAAAAAAAAAAATAACCTACCCATATTTTGGTGTGTATGTATGTGTGTGTGTATATATATATATATATATAATGTGAACTTTTCAGTATTGGTTCTTGGGAATTCATCTTTCTTTAGTACAACTCCAAAAGAGTACATGTTTTGTTTCCAGAAGGAGTGTGGTTGTTTAAAATGTGAACTGTGATGTGTGGATAATTACTACCAGATGTTAGCTTATTTGGACACGCATACTTGAAACCCGGGTTTCTGCCTCTTTTACATCGCATAGCTGTTGAAGGAGTTGTAGCTCTTAACATGGAGGAAAAACTTGCATAAGGTGAATAGGGCTTTTTGGCCAGGCACAGCCTCCCTGTGGCTCTCAAAGCCTTGACCTGCAGGCAGAGCATGGGGCTCCAACACTAGGGCCACCTCACCTGACCAGCAGCAGGACTGTGCTGGGAAACCTGAAAGGGTTAGGCCGGCTAGTTGCACATCCTCTCAAAGAAATAGAGTTGCCAGTTTGCCATAAAATTGCATGCTTCTGGATTTGGGATCTGCAAAAGGAGCTGTGGGATGCTTGAGGAATACCCGCCCATTCCAGCTTGAGAACTGCTCATAACCTGAGCTCTTGGAGGTATCTTGTGTCTTTCTCACGTGAAGATTTGGTATAGGTACATAGCCAGGAAGGCTGGTTGCTTGCGTGCTTGGTATAAATACCTTTTTTTGTACATTCTGGGATGTGGACTTCTGTTGAGCTCCCTGCTTTTAAAGCAGAGCGATGGAAACTGTTCCAGATGTTGATACATCTTCACCCACCCTCATTTGTATCTAAAATGACCCTAAGCTGGTCTGTTTGAATCTCAAGCTGTAGCAAAAATAGCTGGTTGCCAGGAAAAATACTCTTAAGCCTGTAACTGGGCTGTGTAACTGCCAGTAACACAAACACGAATGACAAATTTTGTAATTTATTCCGTTCCTGACTGGGACATTTTTGGCATCTTGAAACTGTCCTGTTCTCCAACCCCCTGCCTTGGACCTCTTCTTTTTCTATCCTGTTGTAGTGGGGTATACCTCGCCTTCCCAAGTGTCCTTGCTATGGGGCACACATCCCCCTGAACTCGCTTGTCAAAAATTTCAAAATGTGTGAAGGATTTTTAACTGCCTAATCTTTCACAGGACAAGAAATGTCCAAGTCTTTCTTTATGCTGAGAATTTTTTTGTAGCATCCAATAGTAGAGGTGCACCACCCCGATACTGCCTGTGGCAAAAGCTTTTATCCCCAAACTCTGTTCTCATTCCTTCCTACATCTTCCCTCTTTAAGGTAGGGGGAATGTTTTGGCTAAGGCACAACTGGATTTCTTACGCACCTACAATAGATTCCTTGGAAATAAGAAAAATAGGTACCCAGTCATCCTACATGATCTTGGCATAAACTCACATGTTGTGCCAGAAACAGCTTTAAATTGGTATGAAGACCCTCCTTGAGTCAGACAGCTAAGCAAGGGTGATCCCTATTGCCAGATTTCTGTGGATAAATGAACAAGGCCAAAATGGCTCAATCCTGTATCCTCCCATCTGAGTCTGCTCTTAATTTCTGATAGTGATTTTTCAACTAGAAGCTTGTAAAGCATGAACTAGAAGGTTGCTCAATATTCCATCCCAAAGCGTGTCCCTACCTGTCTTTAATTTAAACACTGAAGATGGCCTTTACTGGATTATTCAAGTGGTCTTTGGTATTTCACTGCATTTAGGTTTCAGGTCTTGGAAACTTTCATGTTTTCTTGGGGAGGCCCCTGTACCTGGAGCTTCAGTTCTCACAGAACTTAGATAAGTGTGCTAAATTAACTGCTAGTTAGTTGAACTACTTCATGTGACTGCTTAACCATGTGAGCAACTTACTCTTCTTATTTTAGGCTGGCAGTCTCTATGGCTAGCTTTTTCTGAATATATCCTTTAACAGGAGGTGGTGATAGCAGTCAGTCTGTCTGGGTTTCTTGATTTGTGAAACTATGAACAGACAAGCTGGAGGTTGAGGCACAAGGTTAAACAGCACCAGTAAAAAGCAAAAGGGCTTAAGAGCAGCAGAAAGCAAGAAACGTTTTTTTAAAAAATAAATTAGTGAGGCAGTGTTATTCTATTTTGTTTTGGGTTGTTTAGTCCCAGCCTCTGCAGTCCTTAGTATATTCTGATCTTGTGCTTTTTTCTCATCAAATTGCTTTAGCCAAAAACAAATACGAAATGTGTGGACCATGAAGCGGCCTTTTGGAAGCACTAACCAAAAACATTAGTGTTCCCAAAGGGCCTGCAGCCATGGTCCAGCCACTGGGCTGAGGGGGAAAAATTTGAGATGTTTTAATAACAGAGGGGACTGGAAGAAATCAGGTTCAAGGATGACTGTTTGTGAATTAGAATAAAGAATAAATATGCAAACCAAGGGGAGGAGGCACATCAGAAAATAATAAATCTCCTAAGTGTGTTTGTAAACTAATTTAGTAATGGACAAGGTGCTGTAAAAGCTTTGGAAAATCCCATCAGGAGCCCGCAGCATGAAAATAGAAGTGCTTTGGTAGTTTAACTTGCTTGCAAATCCACTACGTGGTTGTGCCCCAGCGTGCGAGGATGGGGCTCAGATAACTCACTGCAGCATTCACGTTTTCATCATCGGCTGCTGTGTCCGTAGCGGGAACTGGCGCTGAAGAGGAGCTGACTCATCTCTCCTCCCTGCGCAGGGCAGCGGGGAAGAGCAGGGCCGGTCCTTGCAATAACCCAGCGCTCTGCTCTCCTGAGAATTTACCCCGGAGGGCGAGGCGTGGGTTTCAATCTTGGCCCACTGTCACTGCAGAAAGCTTCTAAGTGCTTAATGTAAAAGGGCAACACGGCTACTTAATACCCTTGCCACTGTGTCAGTGTCCAAATAACCGTTAAGACTGCTTAAAGTGGAGTGATTAAAAGGGGATCTTTCCCATGCAAGGTCAAAAGTACAAATATTTCTAATAAAGGGCTGGCCCTTTCTTCCAACCAGCCTTTTCAGCTGCAGAATAATTTCCTATACCTTGCAGCAGATGAGAGTGCATGGCATAAAAATTACTCATTTTGATTAGTCTTGTGTCAGACCTTAATACACGACTGGTTTCTGGGTGCTCATTCCCTCTATTTTTTTCTCAAGAATGGTGTATTTTACTGCTTTATTTGTCCTGCAGGCATGCAGTGGGTATCCCCCACCTCCAGGACAGGGTGCTTTTAACTGGGCAACCCGGTGGGCAAGTGCTGTCAATAGCTGGGCTCAGGCTGTGGCGGGATTGACCAGGGACAAAAGGGGAATCCGCTGTAAAGGTGAGGTTTTCCCCAGGGAAAGGTGTATTCCCCAGGTGCAGGTGTGGCCCTGCCGCTGCCAAACTCATCAACCGTGCTCAGGTATGTAGTAGCTAATGGAAAAAATCGAAGTGATTTTGTTGGGGGCTAGTGCATTATTATTATTATTTTTTCCCAACGTATCCTGGCTGAAGGAGAAGGATGCAAAGTGAGTTTCAAGCTCTTGGCCACGCGCAGGGGCTGTGAGCACGAGCCTGGGCATTGACAGCAGCAAAGCTGCTCTGGCTGTGGCTCTCCCATTCAGCTCAGGCCTCCCGCGGCTTATTTTTGCATCAACAAATGTAAGTGTGAAAGCAGCGTCTCGCAAGCCTGAAAATAAGGCTGCAAATAAGCTCCGTTATCCGCAGAGGAGGGTAGCGTCCCCTTTCGCAGCCCCGGCTGCCGTTGGAGCGAGCGGAGATCGATCGGTCTCATGTCTGGGGCTCGCCTTTCATAAAAGAAGGGCTGTGGCTTTAAGCGATTGCTGGCTGCTTGTGCCAATTGCAGAAGCTGCAGTATCTGCCGCTGTCGGGAGCGATCGGCGCGGAAGTCGGATAACCTGGGGAGAGGCAAGGTCCAGCGTCACCGCTCGGCCGCGGCCGGACCAGCCCAGCCTGGCTGGTGGTGCCACCACCTGCGTGTCACCGATGAGTGCCGGGGGGCTGCCGGAGCTGGAAGATGGGCTGCTCGAGCAGCAAACTCTGCCTCTATTCTCAGTGCGCTGCAGCAAGGGTAATTAGGATTTGTTTTGCAGGGAGCTGGTCGGGAGCAAGGTGAAAAGCATCTTGGCAGTGGGAAGCCTGGACCTTGTCCCCTTGGTGCAGAGGGTGTGAGGTGCCGGTCGCCGAGCCCTGGAGCGGCTCGGCCGGGGCTGGGGGCAGAGGGGCCAGCTCCTGGGCAGAGCGGGGAGGTGGGCGCTGCCGCTTGTTGTGAGCGCGGATCGGTTATGATTCTCTCAGTATAAGGAACATCATCTATCTTAAAATTAAGAACTGCGAGCGGTGGGGTGGGTTGTATTCAACTTTGTGCAGGGCTGTGCCTTGTCTTCATGGAAGACTGAGCATTTAGCAAAGTCTTTGGTTTTGTGTTTGAGTAAGCTCAAGATAAATATTTAATGCATGCCTCTTTTGCATAAATACTGTACTTTTGTGCCCTTGACAGCTATCAGTTGATTTGTTCTGGAGGCTTGTGTTGCTACACCCATCATAAAAT
Source organism: Anarhynchus alexandrinus (assembly GCA_008711295.1). Lineage (NCBI taxonomy): Eukaryota > Metazoa > Chordata > Aves > Charadriiformes > Charadriidae > Anarhynchus > Anarhynchus alexandrinus. The sequence goes on from VUYV01000457.1 coordinate 81,905, forward strand.
ATATAATTAATTGCTGCAAAGTAGGATTTTAATTGCAGTGTTATCCTGGAAAAAACGTTTCTTTGTTTTAAAGTATAACTTCCTTAACAACAGAAGAACATCTGTGTATTTTGTAACAGCAGAACTGTTATCCTAAATGATTCATATCTTGGCTTCTTGCTCCTGCCTCTTGTTTTCCTACAGAACACATGTAAGTTAATTATTGGAAGGTGCTCTGCTCAGATCACTAGGAACTAAATGTTTGGGTTTGTTTGGTTTTTTTTTTTCCTCTGCAGAGGGAGGAAGCACTGAAACAGCGTAAAGAGTTATCTCAAGAACTAGTTAACCTTCGTGGAGAACTAGGTAAGTGTTTATTTTTGTATTCTTCATTAGAACAGAAACGCAGCAAAACAGATCTGCGGAAAGACAGATGCCCCGGTGTTGTAATGGCAGGCATTTAATTCCCTGACTGGATTCTGCTGGGATGCTTTAATCGCTGCATTTCTCTGGAGCCCTGACAGCGTGACCCCAGGTTCACCGAATTCCTGGCACTGATCTGACTGCGCCTAGCGGGGCCTCCTTGCAAAACATGCGTCTGGTGACCAAAGCACTCACTTTCTTAAAAATGGGAGGATGGCTGACAGTATATACACTTCTGTTTGATCCCTAATTCATTTGTACGCTGTCTTCTAGAGACTTGCTGGCAAAAATCCATAAACCTGTAAAATACACTGCGCAAAATCTGCTTTTTGCCTTAGTGGCTTGTAGGTGAATGAGTGTAAAATTAACAGAAGGAAATGCGATCAGGCTAATGGGATTAAATCTTTGAACTCATCCTAGTGGACAGCTATAATGTGAAATGGAGCTATAATGTGCAGGGGCTGGTTTTGCCAGCTTTGAAGCTTGATTTAATTGCATATAATGGTAACTTCATATAACTTATTTGAATTCAAAGCAGAATCATCTTGTGGAGTGCAAAAAGTCATTGGATTGACAATGATAGCACTTGAAAGCAAAGCTAGTGTTCTATAAAAGCACACTTCTGTTATGATGAAGCCCCTTTAAAAAAGGAAAAAAGCTTTGAAAGCAGAAGTAAAATGTGTGGAGCAGTTTCAGATACGTCACTTATTATTGAAATGTTTATTTTCACATGCTTTGGAAGTTGGGTATTGTCTCAGCCAAACTTGAGTGTGAATGTAGCTCTTGTTATATGCAGGTGGTGCATTTAATGTTCAGATTTACTTTTTAGCACTGATTAATCAAGGCAGGCGTTCCCTGGCAATGACTCTGAGCTGGAAGCGTGGTGGGGAGGGAGGGCTCTCCCCGTTCCCCAGCTGAAGCAACAGAGAAAAGCTACTCTGCCTGTCACTGTCATCCAATTTAGAGAGTTTACAAGGGTATGTAGTGATAGGATGAGGGGTAACGGCTTCAAACTGGAAGAGGGGAGAGTCAGATTAGCTATCAGGAAAAAGTTTTTCACTCTGAGGGTGATGAGGCACTGGCCCAGGTTGCCCAGAGAAGCTGTGGCTGCCCCATCCCTGGAGGTGTTCAAGGCCAGGCTGGATGGGGCTTTGAGCAACCTGGTCTGGGAGGTGTCCCTGCCCATGGCAGGGGGTTGGAACTAGATGATCTTTAAGGTCTCTTCCAACCTAAACCATTCTGTAGTTCTATGTTAAAATGCAGCTTTCTGGGAGCTTTATTTGATGCTGCATAAAACTGCAAATGTGTGAATGGGGAGTATCACAAGCAGAGAATGCCTTGCAGCCTAAATAGACAGACGAGAGTACCAAAGACACTGCAGAAATGTGTAGCATCTTCTTTCTTGGAAGCGTAGTATTAAAAAGCTGAGGCTGTTCTTGAGTTTGGTGCAGTCTGGCATCTGTTGAGCTGCAGCTTTTAACCTTCCTACTGAAGCAGCACCTGGATTGCAGTTTAGCAGTTGTTTCAGGCAGGTCTGAGCAGGGGCTGCTTTGAGAGAGCCTGACCCTCTGCCTCCACGTCCCCCTGTCCTGCCTTGTGCTGGCACTGCTGCCCAGGCGGCCGTGCAGTGAGCTGCGCTGGGACCTCCGCCAGCTGAAAACTAGTGGCTTGAAGTGCTGTTTTGCCAAAGTTGCCAGGCCTGGCTCAGCGTGTGGCTGGAGGAGCGCCGGTGCCTGAGCAGAGAAAGGGGAAGGAGCAACAGGGTGGAGGGTTGTGTCGCCCATCAGCTGCAGCTGGCGCTTCTGTCACTCTAAAGCAACAACAACAAAACTAGAGTTTCAGTGTGGAAATGGGCTTCTTGCATTCCTACAAAGTTGTGTTATAAATATTATAAATAAGATTTATTTATTTTTTATGTACATACAGGTAACTTTCTGGGCAAACCCATTTATTTACTTTATCATGAAAATTACTTCAGAAGGGTTTTTGTCGGAGCAAGACAGTCTCTATTCTTCCAAGTGCTTGCATCTGCAATATTATTTTTCCTTTATCAACCTACATTGTATGTTTGACACTTATCAGGAAAGTGAAAATTCAGCTTGGATTGCTTGGATGGGCAGACCAAAAGCTAGCTGGAACTTTTGCCCATTACCACTTTTTGGTGGTAGTTTGGTGGGGTTTTTTGGTTTGGTGTTGTGTTTTTGTTTTGTTTTGGGTGGTTTTTTTTTTTTTTGAAAGCTTTGTTCTTTTTTAGGGTGCCTCACTTTTAAATGAGCTTTCCCTAAACTT
>VUYV01000457.1:84701-187186 GCA_008711295.1 Anarhynchus alexandrinus
TTTTTTTTTTTTTTGAAAGCTTAGTTCTTTCTAAGGGTGCCTCACTCTTAAATGAGCTTCCCATAAACTTGTTACCTTCCTGCTTTGATTAACAGCCTGCTGAGCTCATATGTGGAACTCCCAGTGCAAGAATATGCCATTCAGTAGGTCGATAACTAGAAGAAAACTTGAAACGCAACTGAGCCTGATGGATGTGTGACGCCCGAGCGCACAGAGCTGTCGGAGGGGATGCTGGCCGGCGTGCTGCTGGACCGGGCTGTCAGCCGTTCCCCTCTGCAGGAGCATCTGAATGGCAGCCTCGGGCTCGCTCCCCTTTGTAAGCTTTTCCAGGCCATGGTTTCAGTGAAGTATTTATCTTCCTGCAGTTCCTTTGTCTCGACAATGTCACGCGACTAGCCTGTCTGTACTTCTCAGCGTGGAAAGGGAGTGGATTTAATCACAGAAATGAGTAACTACACAGGCCTTCAATTCTATCTAGCTTTAAAATGATTTTTTTAAAAAAAGAAGTTAAAAAAAAAAAGTCAGCCAGACCTTGTTTGTTGACAAGGTGTGAGAAAAGCAACAGTAGCTTTAGCTGAAAATAATCTGTTTAAATACACACCTGCTAATCAGCTTTCTGTTGCCCCTGTTAAATGGATATAGCTGAACTTAAGATTTCTGTAGGCTGTTTTGATGTAAGTATGGTGAGTTTTGATTCACAGTAAAATCTTATATGAGATTGGCTCAGAAAGTGAAGTACAGTTTGACTCTAATCTTGGCCGTGTGGACATGTGTATGTGTTTCGTGGAGTCCCAGCTGCTGTGTTTTTAATGCCGGTTGGTTTGCAGTTTGGGAAGGGGCAGTTGAGGAGGAGGACCCCAGTGCGCCCAGCTGGGTGTAGTCTGGTCCCTGTGTGTTGCCAAGTTTGAGAGGAACGTGGAGTTTCCTGCAGCTTCCACCCTGCATAGTTTGGACTCCTCGATTTCTTGCTTTGAAGTTTAATTGTGCGCACTCCCAAGCTCCTTGAGTTACCTTGCATAACCAAATTGGCTTGCTGTCAAATTGTCCACTTTGCTGGGTTATTCTGTATGACCCTTTCTACCAAAACACCTTTTTTTCTTGTTTAATGATTTAAATAGGCATTAAGATCCCAGAACCTGCTCTTGGCTGGGCAGAGCATTGGGGGGATGGTTACCACACACTGCCTTCTGCTCTCGGCAGCTGGAAAGGCGTGCGAGGATTAGTGGTGACGGTGTGTTTGGGGATGGGCTTTTCCAAAGGAGTTCAAATTCATTAACAGTTGGGTTCTGAACTTGGGTTTCCTTAAAATCTCCAGCCACGAAGACTAAACTGTGTGGTTTGAATGTAAACAACTCAGTTCTGGGAGCCTGGAGCAGGTACAGATTGTGCTGTTTGTCACCTGTTTCCCTTCTTATTAAGATGCAAGCTAGTGCGTAAATTATTTCTGGCTACCTGTTCAGTTACGTAAGTAGAAGTTGCAAGAGCTGCATATTTCTCCAGAGGTACGAAACTGCTCCTCTAAATTAATTTCGCTCCAAATTGTTTCGGAGCCTCTTTGTTGCCGTACTGGAGAGCTCAGCCCTGCTGCAAACCTCGGCCCTTTGGACACAGCCGTTCCGGAGCTGGTTTCAGTGGGCCGGAGAGGCTGGTGCAGACCCTGCACAGCCAAGTACTGAGCCCTTCTCTCTCCCCTCCGTTTGCTGCATTGCGATTGATAAACAACAACTTCTTCAAAATACCGTCATGCTATTTTTTTTAATCAATAAATGACTTTTAAAGTGTTTTGGAGGTTGGGATAAAAAAAAGACTATTTTGTTTTACAGACAGATGGAGTGAATGTGATTTGGTTTTCAGGTTTTTATGATCCTTAAAAATACTTAATAGTAGGTAGATGTTTCTATCAATTATTTGGGGCAGGGCCTGACTTGCCACGAGTGGTACGCTTGCCTGCCTGCTCGCACTGTAGCGTTTGCAGCATCAGAGGATAGGAACTTACGTCCTGGCAGATACCTGAATTCTTCACGTACGTATTGAGCCAGAGCCACTGCATTGTAGCTTAAAGCATGCTTTTTTTGGTCTGCCTCCCTTGTTTCAACTTGCCCAAGAACAAAAAGATCAAATGTGGCTTAACGTTGTGTACCATTAGTCTTGTTACAGAAGTAACACCAAGAGAAACTTGGTCATAAACTTGAAAGCATGTTTGGGTAGAAGAAATTCCAATATTGAGAGAATCTGCCAAAAACATGAATTAATTATTAGATAGCAATTAAAATTATATGGAGAGGGAAATGAACCTTTGGGCCTACAGTAGACTTACTGATCAATGGAACACATACAATAGATCTTGCAGTGTGAAATCTAAAGTTAGAGCAATAGTGTTATGTGCTGTGACATAGCACCATGCTGAATACTTGATGTTTTCTGGTAATTATCCCCTTTTCACATTGCCCCCATCTATCAAAATGCTGCTAGTTTTCTGTCCTAGTGACCTCTGTTGCAAAATTTTAGACAGTCTAATGGCTTTTCATAAATCATAACCAGACTAGGGAGTGACTTAGTCAATTTTATGAAGGTAACTGTGGTTTCAAAACAATTTAATTCAGGATTCAAAAAAAATCTATTATATTTTATCTTCTTAGAGCTATGGTTATGGTGACTTAGGGGAATGTAACTTGCAAAATGTTTTTGTGTAAGCAGTTTAGCCATAAGGACTGCATGGGATGATGAATTGCTTTATAATTAGAATAAGAAAAAACAAAATTTTGTAAGAAGCAGATACTGCACAAATGTAAGGTTTTATCTCTTGGCTACTTTTAGTGAAAATACGAAATAGATTTCTTGGGGATACTAAGGCAACTTTTGTAATCCTCTACTTCAGCCCGTCCCCCTGTTCATGTGGTTTGGATCTGCTGCCGTTTGCACTATTGCAGGGAGTTGCCACGTGCCTGATTCTCCCCATTTCTGTTTTGCAGTCATTTGTTTATGGTTTTGGCACATACAGAGCGTTGCAATGAAACACCCAAGGGGCAAGTTGCCATTGTTAACAACTACATATGAATGTTAATTTTACATGTCAAAAACAGCATTTTTGATCTGAAGATATGCTGTTAGCAGATCTCAGAAACTGCCTGTGATTGCCAGAGGTCGTGGTTCTGCCCAAAAGAACCAGGCTCTTTGTTTATAATAAACAGGTATTAAGAAGCCTAAAATTACAGATTAATCTTTCTCCCAGCTGTAATAATACAGGGAGAAGATAGCGTTGTATGAGTGGGAGTAGAGGCTGGGACAACCAAGTAGGGGGAAAAATGTTAATGACTTTGCTTTTGAATAAATAAGTAAATCTTGCTTCTGGCTGCCAGGTACGCCATCCCATATGCTCTGTCCTTAAAGCTTAAAACTGTTTAGTATTATAGATGAGATTGAACAAACTTAATGGACAAATGGATAGCACATCTTTTCATCTCTATGGCCTGATTTTTATTTTTTTTTCTCTCAAATGCTGTTGGACCATTTGCCTCCTGTTGTTTTCTTGCTCAGGGTCTGTGGTTATAGTGCATGGCACAATGAAGGTGTGGAATTACGGAGGGAAGCACTCTAAGAAGGGAGAGGAAGCACAGTAGTTGTGTACAAAAACTCTGAAGCACGCTCTTCAAGTGTCTCTGAAGTGGATGAGAAGTCAAAACAGATTTGTGTGTACTGCTGGAAGAGTGCATGTTCCAATTAGAAATTTTTCTTCAAACTTAAGCACCAGTTCAATAAGAACACTCTTAAGTTGAGTAGCCATTAAATTTGGTTAGTCAGGAGTTTTGCAGCATCCCCTTGCAGTGGATGAGTGGCAAAATGAAGGAGTTAGTTGTCTTTATGGCTTGTCCCTTTCTTAAAACAAGGCAGCGTACAGTGATAAATTAGATGTTTCAGTCTGGAGATGGATAGGGATGTGTAAAATACTTGCTGCACACACTTGAATCTCAAGTATGGGGACTTCTCAGGACTTCTCGTAACTTCAAAGCAACAGTTCTTCAGTTAGTGCTTTTGTCGAAACTTCACACAAGCAGTTTCTTGCACCACTGTGATGCTGGGAGCTCACTGGTGGTGTGGTGGTTCTGCTCCTGGTTTGGATGGCAGGGACTAAAGTCAGGCTCGCGATCTGTGAGGATGCATTGCAGCCTCCAGCTTTGCGGAAGCCAGATGTTACCTTCAAGGTAACACAACCTTCAACTGCCAATGCAAGCTTCAGAAGATTTTGTTTGCCTTTGTAAAGTTAGTCTTCTCATAAATCTGAATTGCAAACTGGCTGAACGAGAACTGATGTGTCTGTTTTCTTTGACAAAGGCGTGGTTTGCTATTTGCTTTTTTCTGAAGCGTTTTGCATCATCTGAAGTTCGGTGTGCTGACGTTTAAAGATACAACAGCGATAGGCAGCACATTCTTCTAGCTAAATGGAGGCAAATGAATGGCTCTGGCCTTACAAATGAAGAATTGGATGCTTGCTTCTTCCTCTGTTGTTTTTAAAGAAGTGGATCATTTGAAGCATTTTGCTGCAGTTATCTCAAATGAGGCGTGTGTGTTGCCTGTCTCTCAGCCCTCTTACTCTGCTCTAGATGGTCAGATCCGTTCTGCGTGCAGTTGGCTGCGTAATGTCTGCGTCTGGCTCACTGCCTGGTTCTTTGCATTATAAAATAACGTCCCCTACCTGTGATGTTTCCTCCTCCCCCAAAATGTGACAATATGGGCATATATATAGCATATATATTCAATAATATTACACCAATGTGACACGATAAAAGCGTGAATGCTAATTTTCCATTATCTTTTTTTTCCGAAGGAAGCAGTTATAGAAGTTTGTGGAAGGAATAAAGAGACAGAAATAAAAATCTTTCTTGGTAGCGTTATAGGAAAATATAGAAAGCTGTGAAACCTGCTTGGGTTGCAGAGAATGTTGTGGTATATTTCAGTTGAGCCTTTAGTTGCATTGTTGCCAGTCCCGGGATGAAGAGCTCGGCTTAGATCTGTCCTGATCAGCAGATCTTTCACAGAGACCTAGTGCAGAGCAAAGCCCGCCATTAGAACCGATTCAGGTAGAGACAGATACGCAGATGGATTTCCGTGCAGTACACTCGTGCTCTTGCACTTTCTAGTTCAACTGCAGGTTCCAGCGGGGCCAAGACTTCTTTACAGTTTCCTTAAAAGAGAGTGCAAGTACCATTCATCGAGTTACTCACTGACTCTTGATGAGCTGTAGCAAAGAGGGAACGTGACCCGTGTGTAACGTGAGGCACTGCCGGGGCAGGCTGCTTGCCCTAGAGCCCAGCCCAGTACTGCTCTGGGAGTCGGTCCTTGAAGATGCTGTAATTCATGTCTCTTAAGGCTCAAACACAATTGCAATGAGAATTTCCTGTGCTGCCTGTACAAAACTCCTTGAATCTTCCCATGCTTTTACATAGAGTTTATGCTGTCTGGGCAGCATGCCAAACTATAAAGTGTATCTAGGCATGACTTCTCCCATATTTGATTGAAGATCGAGTTATCGTTTTAGTTGATTTTTTTCTCTTAAGNTCTGCGTCTGGCTCACTGCCTGGTTCTTGGCATTATAAAATAATGTCCCCTACCTGTGATGTTTCCTCTTCCCCCAAAATGTGACAATAGGGGCATATATATTCAATAACATTACACCAATGTGACGCGATAAAAGTGTGAATGCTAATTTTCCATTATGTTTTTTTTTTCCGAAGGAAGCAGTTACAGAAGTTTGTGGAAGGAATAAAGAGACAGAAATAAAAATCTTTCTTGGTAGTGTTATAGGAAAATATAGAAAGCTGTGAAACCTGCTTGGGTTGCAGAGAATGTTGTGGTATATTTCAGTTGAGCCTTTAGTTGCATTGTTGCCAGTCCCGGGATGAAGAGCTCGGCTTAGATCTGTCCTGATCAGCAGATCTTTCACAGAGACCTAGTGCAGAGCAAAGCCCGCCATTAGAACTGATTCAGGTAGAGACAGATACGCAGATGGATTTCCATGCAGTACACTCGTGCTCTTGCACTTTCTAGTTCAACTGCAGGTTCCAGCGGGGCCAAGACTTCTTTACAGTTTCCTTAAAAGAGAGTGCAAGTACCATTCATAGAGTTACTCACTGACTCTTGATGAGCTGTAGCAAAGAGGGAATGTGACCCCTGTGTAACGTGAGGCACTGCCAGGACAGGCTGCTTGCCCTAGAGCCCAGCCCAGTACTGCTTTGGGAGTCGGTCCTTGAAGATGCTGTCTCTTAAGGCTCAAACACAATTGCAATGAGAATTTCCTGTGCTGCCTGTACAAAACTCCTTGAATCTTCCCATGCTTTTACATAGAGTTTATGCTGTCTGGGCAGCATGCCAAACTATAAAGTGTATCTAGGCATGACTTCTCCCATATTTGATTGAAGATCGAGTTATCGTTTTAGTTGATTTTTTTCTCTTAAGTAGATACTCCTCAGTCTTAATTTATTTTAAACCAAAGCACTAGAGTCTGTATAGAAGCAGTTTTGCTTAAGGTCAGTGACCACATGCCTGGTAGAGGTCCTGTTTCACCTTGCTTCCAGGCTTTGGGTGCAGCTGGAACTGCAGAAGGCGCTTGCTCCGCTCTTATTAACAGTAGGGAAACGACTCCTCCTATTTGGGCTTGTCTGGCTGGAGCTGGGAATGCTCAGTGTCAGACTCAGCAGTACAAGTTACTAACTTCTGGTTTGCCTTTTAATCAGCTGCAAATATGGGGAGACAAACTTAGGCAGTGTTCTTAGCTGACCTGTATTAATATAGATGTAAAGAGAATTACACAGCATTTTGTTCTGTTTTCTGAATACTCTACACTTTCTGCCTGAAACTGTTCTGTATCTTGCATATTTAAATATCTTGGGCATATGTATATTAGCAGTACGTTTCAGACTGGCGGTTCTGTATCGGGCAGTCCGTGTCAGGCTGGAATTGCTTCTCTGCTGCGTATCCGAGTGTGAGTAACATGTTGAACAGATGGTCTCCAGGATATTAAGACTTTCAAATTTAGCTAAGTGGTTTATATATCAAAAAGTGAACTACTCTGACAAATGTGCTACTGGAATGGGATCAAATTAGGTGAAGTAGCAAATCAATTAATTTTTTTATTGGAGCACTTCAGTGTCTCTCGTGAGGCATTCATTATTCAATGTCACGACAAACTGTCACACTTGTGCTTTCTATAACTAGATTCAATTAATTCTCAGCATAAGAAACAGTGAATTCAGTATTTTTGCAAAGATTTTTTCATGTGTCCTTGGAGGTGGTGCTTGTTTCATGGATAAATTATATTTGTCTTTGTATAACCATGTTGCTGTGCAGAGTGTTCACTATCCTTAATACTTTGTAATGAAGACAGTGAAATTAGCATTGAACTTGATCCTATGCTTTTTTTCTTTTTTCTTTTGACATCTTCAGTAACCACTTCTGCAGCTTGTGAGAAATTGGAGAGAGACAGGAACGAACTGCAGGTTGCTTATGAAGGGTTTTTGCAGAAGTTAAACCAGCAGCATCACAATGATTTAGCTGAGCTGGAGGAGAGACTTAAACAGTTTTACACTGCAGAATGTGAGAAACTCCAAAGTATCTGCATTGTAGAAGCTGAAAAGTACAAAGCACAACTCCAGGAGCAGGTTTGTAACATTTGAAGTATGAATGTTCTCCAGCAATTGCTTTCTCCTACAAACGAACCTTTAGAGAGTCCTGGGGTTTGCTAATAATGGAGTTGTTTTATCTAATGTGAAACTCCACTTTGTTGCAACTATAAAACTATTAATTACTACACTAAGCTGTCCAGATCTTAAGCTTGTATTTAAACGTGGTGGAGATTCCTTGTGTTCTGCAAACTTCAGTGACTTCTAGAGCTCCCCTGGATATTTGAGGCAGCTTGAGTTTTAAGATTTATAGCAACACCCCTGGCCTGTGACCTTGCTTTGCAACAACTCCGTGTGTGCGACAGACGCATACATCATCCTGTTGGTAGTGGTAAACTGTAAGGCATCGGTCTCATCTATTAAGTGTTGTATGTGGCTTAGCTTCTCCTGTGACTGTCTGTTAAGTGCTACTGAGACCATTTAAAATGTACTCAGCGTACTGTGTAAAGCCACTGGAACAATACTTTAAATGAGGGTTAAGTTGACATTTGTAAGGGGGGAAGAAATCATGTTGTCATATTGCAGGTGGACAACTTAAATATCACACATGAGAACTTTAAGCTGGAACTTGAAAACAGCCACTCAGAAAAAGTAGAGGAGCTGAAAAAGGAGTATGAATCCTCTTTTTCAGGCAAGTATTTTGTATTCGAGTACATATGCTATAGTACTGCTAGTCACAAACAAAAATATTCAAATGTTTTCATCAGTGCGTCCATTTCATTGTTCTTGGTGGTCAGCTATTTATAAAAACATTGGCTGAATTCCTTCTTTTGGAACTGAGCAAGTCTCATTTTACATACAGAAATAACCATCATCCCGTTGTACTTGAATGAAACTTTTAAAACAGTTCAAGAGTGAAGATGACCTCTTCTTTCAGCAAGAGCTCTCTGAATTGCAGTCTGCCCTCAAAATCTCAAGTTAATGAGTAATTGCTTCCACCCCCCTAATAAGGAGCACCTCAAAATTGAAATTGCAGATAAGGAGGGTTCTGTGCTTTCCAGACTGACATGGGAATGTTGAGAAATATTATATGCTGCTTACAATACACTGGAGCAAAGGTGGTTTTTCAGGGAGGGGGTGGTGAGTGTGCTCAGTTTTCGGTGGCATTGCATCTAATTGAAGTGATGATGACTTCCATCCTCCCTTCACTTGATAGCCAAGTTTCCAGTGATACTTTTCGTCATTAAAACTGGTGACACTTCCCCTGCAATCAAAGAGAAACTCTTCTGTGTGGCATCTCCAAAGTATGAAAGGAAATGTTTTTTCTAGAAGTTTTTGGAAGACACAATTTGAATTTTTGCTGTTTTCCCATCAGAAACTCAGCTTTTGTCAGATGTGGCTCTTGTGCTCAGTTCATCCATTTGTTGCGTGTAGATGAATGCTTTCAAAATTGACATGCTGTCAGCTAATGAAATGGATATGCGAGGGTGCAATCAACAAATCTGAAGCAGCAATAAATCTGATGCTTTATACATGCTCTGCATCAGTTGATGATAGATATTCTTTCCTTGTTGTCATTGACTTTGCATCTGTGCGTATGTGTACTGGCTGGCTTTTCGTGCTGCTGCGTTTCAGAGTTTTCATGTCTTAAAGTGGTATTAAAAATTTGCAAAAATAATCTGTTGCAGAGCTCAAGAGTGCCCACGAATCTGAAAGGAAGTTGCTTGAAGATTCCTTTAAAGAGAAGCAGGAGTTGCTGGAGGTTTGTTAAGGGTTGGGGTGATTACAACAGTCTAAAACTCAAAAGGCAGTTTGGAGATGTGCCGTGAATGCTTGGCTTAACTATACCATGTCTTTTCATTTCAGAAAAAAATCGATGAATTAAAATGTGAAAACGACTCTCTGAGTGAGAAGTTGAAATTAGAAGAGCAAAAACAAATAGCCAAAGAAAAAGCCAATCTTGTAAGTCTTGATCTTCAAAAGTAATGCGGATGAGCAGATCTTGTAAGCCTGGGTTTATTTTATTGCATAATATGAAAGGTTTGCAATCAAGCCGGATAGGGCTCCCATGCTGATTAATATTTTATGTAAATGGCTCGCCTACCAGAAGTTTTTCTCAATTGCTACAATGTTGTGTATTAACCTTACCACTATAAATCTATAAAGCTGTTGAATATCTAAGTCAGTGGTGTAAGTTATGACCCAAGTTAAATTGAAGACCTACGTGTACGCAGAAGTTGTACCATAGCTTTCTTCTCAACAATCGATAAGTGTTCTGACAGTGCTATGATCAGTGTGGGCTTAATCACTACTACAGAACCCCCTTCTTGTGTTGAGTCTCTAATGCATTTATTCAAACATTGATTCATACTTGCTGCTAGTTTATTTTCAGATAAACTTATATTTTGTCCTGCTTTTCCTCCCAGGGCTGCTGTTATGTGTGATGGTTAGAAATGTCCCCTGAGAGAGGTTTTTCATGCACTGGGAGGGTTAGACACGAGCATGCTTATCTTTCTGGTCACCTGGAAATAACTGGAATACCAGTAGTATTGCTTATCCCACAAGGAGAAATTCCATGCTTAAAAATCTGCTTAGGATGCTTCTAGTAGAAGTTGCCCTAGTTTTCACTGGAATTTAATTTCTTTTTTTCTCTCTTACTGCTTATTCTTGTGGCAGGACGGAGCTGCCACAAGAAGAATCTGCAACCACAGTATGTTGCTGTGGTTGGGAGAGATGATACCAAAAAGAACACACTGTACACTGCACTTGGGAGTTTGAACTGTATTCCATAGGCACGCTCAGATGTTGTTTAATTTAAAGGAGCAATAGTCAAGTGCCTTTACATAGCTGCAAATGCACTTTGCATCCTGACAACATACGACACATCATAACCTTGAGGCTTCTCTAATGCCGATTTGACCCAATATATTCTTCTGTACTAAACACAAATTCGGCACTAGCAGAATTCCCATTAGCCCTTTGAACACAGAGATGTATTTCCAACTCTCCAGTATTATTTAGACAGTGTCACTTGATACTCCCAGCTTTTTTGCCAAAACCTTATCAAGGCCTTTCAGTCTTTTTATCTGGCTCTGTGTTCTACTATGCATAGCTAATATGGTGGCTCAGATTTAACTTTTAAAAGACATTTTAAGACCATGGGGGAAGAGGAGAGAAAGAAAAAAAATTTTGAACATACTGTAAGCTTCATTTCAACTTTTCAGGATCACTTTTCTCGCTAGCTCCTCGATTCTGTGTAAAGCTACAAAAGGGAGGAATTCAAACCGTCTGCCGCCTTCTCTGAGGCAGCACAGCACCCCCTGCTCTCATGTGGACTTCTGTTCAAACGTTGAAATGAAACAAGACTTGCTAATGGCACAGTCCGTACTAGCAGGCAGGAGAATGAAACGTGTAGGTGTGGGGGCCCTCATTACCTGGGAGATGTACTGGCTCTGTCCGTGTGGGACTGCGCCCCGCGGACGGCGGGCATTGCCTGCCGAGTCCTGCGTTTCTGATGTGGCAGCGAAGCTGTTACTCAACGCGGTACACCAGTGTTCTTACCCAAAAACAAGTTTTGTTTGTTTTTAAAGATAAACTTAGTTACACAACACGCTTAATCATTGATTGACTTCTGTTTGCGTTCCACTTGGGCTACCTGGAAACGGACTGAGACTTGCCTTTTTTCTCCTGAATTTTGCCTGTGACTGCCTTTGAAATGCAGAGAATATGTTTTACTCTGCAGCGTTTGAAGGGTTCCTCACTCTGGGAAAGACGTCCTTGAGGAAACCAGATCTGACCCTGCCCTGTCCCCCTCCTGCTCTCCCCTCCACCTCCTGGAAAACAACAAAAAAAAAGAAAAATAAAAAAGACCTAACTTGCTGTCTTGTAGCTAAGTCATGGATGTAAAGCAGCGCAAGACTTCTCTGTGCAATTGCGTCGCTAGGCTTTAAGTAGACTGTAAAAACGAAAACTTTCCATTTCTGCTTACGAACCAGCTACCTTCAGACTCCAAACAGGGAAAATCAGCTACAGTCAAGTTCATGGTTTTAAATTTCTGGTGCTTTTTGAACTACTACAACATCTGAAAACTCTTCAAATGTTCACTCTAATTACCTCTTGGGATGGGTTATGAGTAATATCAAATAAATTTGGAACTCCTAGCCTTAAAGGGAGCCTTGGGCACTCCTGCAAAACAAGTTTTGCTGTGACAGCTGTAGTGCCTGCCTTTGACTCACAAGGGGTTTCCACGGTTGTGCATAAAGTGGTTACTGAACAGCTTCTAAGGAAAACTGCAACTGTCCACCTACACCAAAGGGCAAACAAAAGCAGAGGAGAAAGTGGTAGCAGATCTTTTTTTTTTTTTTTAAATTCTAAACTGCTTGACTTGATTTCACTTAGAACAAGTAACTGTTGTTACCATGTTTATTTTCTTGCTCTTTCTAAATAGCAGAGAAACTCTTAAATTGTTCCTGAAATTCAGGGTACTAAGCAAACTCTGTGGAAATCTTTCAGAAAAACCCGCAGATTATGTATCTGGAACAGGAGCTGGAAAGTTTGAAAGCAGTGCTGGAGATCAAGAATGAGAAACTCCATCAGCAGGACGTGAAGCTCATGAAGATGGACAAACTGGTGAGTTTTCCTTAGGGTCTGGCAGGTTTGGACTGTGTCTCTGAGTTATGTTCCGATAATGAACTCAGGCTGGTCAGTCTTATGGGCGAGCATTAATCTTTTTGTTTAAAAGGAAACATGAAATGATGATGGGACACGCTCAGGGAGAGTTATATCTGCATTGGGCTGTAATGTAAAGAGGGGGAAGGAATCACCAGATGTTGTAAATGAGCTTTTAACCTCTTAAGACAACTACTGGTTTGCATAAACTATTGCTAAATGAGTACAGGGTTATCTGGGAGCCTCTTCCACACTTCCTTTCCTCTTCCCTCTCTTCTCCCCAATCCACCAAAGAAAAAATGCCGACCTGCTACGTTTGCTTGAGTGTTATGGAAGATAGATTGCACAGTCAGGAAAACGCTAACATGGAAATGATCCTAATTAAATGAGAAGGGATCAAATATGAAATAGAATAATTGTTTTCATCTAGAATTGACTGGCTTTGGTCAAACACTTTAGCTATTATCTTTTAAGCCACTTGTTTAGCTGTGTGGATTTGTTCCTGATCTGTGCATAATTCCACATGAAAAGGCAACTTTGGGGGATAGAACTTGTAATTACGAAGCACGCTCTTATTTGTGGCGGGACAGGGTCCTTATCCTGGGTGGGGCCATTGAACACTGTTGTAATACTTGCTTAAGCAAGATTTTAATGAGGAAGTATAAAAAGAGGTTTGGATACAGAGGGCTACATTCATGCCAGTTGTTCAGTGTTGTACAGCATCGGATGTTGTCCTGGTCTACAATTACTAGTAAATTACTAGTAAACCTTCATCTTTTCTGACAGACGTTGCCCACAGTATAGAAGCCCTTGGACCATCCCACCATTTAATCACTGTTTTTTCCTTAACTTTTGATAATGTTCTGCAGCAATGAGGCGGAATGGGGAGAGCAGCAGGGAGAGCTGTTTAGGCAGAGGAGCTCTTGCGCTGGTCACACTAACGTGTTATTTCCAGACAGTCTTCTGTCCGCAACAGCTTCTTAAAACTGCTGCCCGTCACTGGCAGAAGTTACTGGAACGTGCTGGTTAACTAGTCAATCCCTTATCCAGTCCTCCTTTGTTGGCATCTAATCAGCGCAAGTGGCAAACCGCCAGTGTTATGCAAGGATAAGCTATGTAGGATCTATTAGACTGTTACAGAATATTAAGCCATGATAGCAGGTCAGCCTCACGTTCCTCTACGGTTTTGCACTTACCGTAACAAGGTCTGCAGACTCCAGATTATGAACATCTGTGTGATAGCTCAGGCGGTATCTTGATGAGTGTGTGTATGGGGTTTATTTTAAACTGTGACCTTTCTTTCTAAGCTGGAGAACAACACGATCTTAATGGATAAATTAAAGAAGGTTCAGCAAGAAAATGAAGAATTAAAAGCTCGGATGGACAAACACATGGAGCTTTCAAGGTGAAAAATATCTGTGGACTTTTAGATGTTCTTATGAACCAGGGGGAGGTGTTCCTGTGACAAGGAAGAAAATTGTGTGTAAATTTTAGTGACTGGGATTTTGTAGTACTCCACAAAAGAACATGCCCCTTTCTTCCCCACTTGTCTCTCTACAGATGTGCATTCCTATGTAGAAGAACAAGCAGGAACAAATTGTAAGGGGGTGAAGGCTCAGTTTGTTCCTCAGTGCTCCAAACCAGTATTTCAGGGCAAAAGCAGCAACTCAGAAATATCATCTTATTGTAGATTGGCTCTTTAAGTATTACTGGCTTGTGAGCTAAACCTGGTTTTACTTACAACCATTTTAGTCAAGTGATTTGAATTTAGATCAGTAAAAAGACCAGTGTGTTATTTAGCGATAATAGCAATATTTAATAAAATGGGTGTGAGGTTCTCCTAACTTCAAGTATTGCTTAAACAGATGGGCAAATTCTTCCAGCCTTAAAGAAACTACAGAAATGCAGCCTCTGTGTAGAGCTGAGCCTGCAACAAGACCCAAAGGCTCCAGCATGGCTGTTTAAAAGCATCTGTCATTCAAAGTGGGACAAGTCTCACTTTTCAGATGCTTTTTCTCATCTCTAGGAATGTTTCTTATAGGGACTTTCTCCTGCTTTCTACAAGGTCCCAGTTTAAATACAGCAAGGATGAGAAAATGCTAACTCCTCCTTTTATACGGAATTAATATAGTTGTAAGCCAAGGAGGGGTTTATGCAATTTCAAACCTTTCTTTAACAATTAAGTTCAGTGCTGTAGCTTCCAACTTGGGTTACGCGTTCTGATGTAAATCTTATACTTGCAGGCAACTGTCTACGGAGCAAGCCGTTTTACAGGAGTCGCTAGAGAAAGAATCAAAAGTAAACAAACGCCTGTCAATGGAAAATGAAGAACTTCTGTGGAAGTTGCACAATGGTGACCTATGCAGCCCACGAAAACTGTCTCCCAGTTCTCCATCTGTGCCTCTTCAGTCCCCACGAAATTCTGGTAACTTCTCCAGTCCCACCGTATCACCGAGATGACATCTCTTGAGAGAAAGCAGGGATTGCATTTCATTTGTGATCTGCAGAACCGATCCTAACTTTTAATCACAGGAGCAAGAGCTATATTAGCTGACTATGATGACTAAACATAACTGGAAACTATTTGGTGCAAAAATGGCAATAAGAGACTGAGAATATGGGAGTAAGACACTCATGTTGCTCCTCCCAAAGAGACTTGTTTATGACCTCGACGGACATTGCTGCACAAAGCACTTACAGAGCAAGGAAAGACTTGTTCATTGCCTTTTCACCTAACTATAAGAAAAAGCTCAGGGGCTTAGAGTTAAAGATCACAACCTTTATAATATGTTCCTTATCACCGACACTTTTTTAAGGCTGTGTGTATGCGTGTGTGTGTGTGCTGTGGATGGAATGGATGTAACACACTGTGCGTGTGTCTAAATGCTGCCTTCTTTGCTGTGTATGTAATAAAGGATAAAAGCTGAAGACTATACATTGACATGTACTTCCTTAATAATGTTGTCAGTATGCATGTGTTTAGCAAGAGTACCCTCCCCTGGGAACGAGGAGAAACTGCCACTAGTACTATAGGTTAGTTTCCTCCTCCTTTCTGCCTTCTGTTCAGTAACAAAAATGGCATGGAAAGCTTTGTCAACTGACTCATTAGTGTCTTGGCTGACCGGAGTATGCAACTTTGAATTAATTTTAAAAAACAAACTGACTTGCAGCCATATTTTGCATGGATTCTTGGTTTAATATCCATGCACAACTCTGCCATTTATGAGGAGATGTTTTTTGCAGGATACAGTGGATATTGGCTTTCAAGTCAAACAGGGTCGTAGTCAGAACCACAGTAGCCCTTAAGGTCAGAAGTTTAGTTGAGTTGCAGGTTTCGGAACCCAGACCTTGCCTGCTGGAAAGGAATACTTATTTCCCCCAAACAGCATGTCCATTGCTGAGGCCATCCACTGAGGATAAACTAGATGTAGAGTTGAAAGCCAAAGAGAAAAATGCAGTAATTGTCATTAGGTGCATTCTTAACTCAGTTCTCAAGAAGATTCTTAAGTAATTTGTGAATTCCGGTGTATCTGGTGACACACTTTGCCTTTTTAAGCATCAGCATTTGTATTAACACTCTTCAGCGTTGGCTATTCACCTGAGGAAGAGGGGGAAGGTTGTAGCTGTGTATTTATCTTGCCATACCTTCCCTCACAGACTGCAGGATATCAGTGTTTTGCCAGTTTGTTTAGCAGAAGGGCCTGTACAAGAGATTTTGTAAAGTAGGGGAAAAACTGTCCTGGCTGCTGGAACTGGAGGCCGAGGGTGTCAGCATTTCTGAAAATGGCATATGCTGCGCTTCAACAAGGTAATTGCGTAGCTTTGCTACACCCTTGGTCAGACCTGTTTAAGATCTTTACACTGTACCTACTAAACACAGGTTCAACTTCAAATTCGTATTACAAAACACTATCTGTGCTTACGATAGCTTGGGGTTTACACCACCACTCCCAGGACTGTTGTTACACTACTGTTTAGCTAACGCTGTTAGCCAGCTGTACAGCTAACTGTTGGGGTAAATTGTATCTGCTGAGTCTCCCAGTGTTTTCCAGTAGCTTGGGGACAGGAATCACGGGGGTGGAAAGTGTTTAGGGAACTCAACTGGAGAACCACTTCAAACCATTTTACCCAAGACTTGAAAAATCTTGGCTAGTAATGAGGAACACAGACCTATAAACCAGACTGTTAACAGTGCTCATACAGCAAGTAAACTTGTAATATACTTAAACTTGTGATTGACTATTTCATCATTAAATTTACTTAATTTTCCATAATGTACACGTTAAGGGCGCCATTTCTATGGAACATTATGCTCTCTTTTAATCCTCTTTAGGGTACTGTACATACCACTTGTTAGTGGTGTCAGTACTTAAAATGTTTTCTAGGGGTTATCAAAATTAACTATGAAAATCCTTTGCTTGGCTTAAAGTATATCTTGGAACATTTTTATTTTCTATGGTCAAAGAGATTTGATCACATGTATTTGAGCTGAATGCTTAAAAAAATAAATTTTTTTTCTACTGATTGAAGGGTTTTTCTCCTGCTTCTATTTAGTCAAGTGATCTTTAAGGAGGAACATTCCTCCGAATACTTAAAATCTCTTGGTACCTGCTTAGCACAGTAGAACAGCAATAGTGAAGCTTCACTGCACAAATTATTAATGTTTAGCTAATCCTTAGAAAATTTTAACTCTACCCTTGCTACTCTCAAGTAGGCAGAAGTTACAGAGCTGGCTTGAGATTATTAGTGATTCAGTTTGAGTTAGCTGTTAAAAAAAAAAAAAGAGAATGTAGATAACATTACAGAACTAAGCAATCACAAAATACTTAAATACAGTTGGCTTAATAGAGGGACCCAATGTGCATATGCCTGCTAAAGGCATCTGATGGGACTCATCTTACTAAAGTGCTCACCTTATTGAGGAACTTCTTTTGTATAAGAAAAGCCACATAGATTAACAAGCTAACAGGTCGTGTCAGAAGAACAGTTGTCCAGCCATGGGTAAGAACTTTCTTATCTTAGCTGCAATGTTAGTGCCTCAAATAAAAGATGCAAGAAGAGCACAACAAATGTTTGAAGATCAAATATAGTGTACCTCTGTGTGTAACAGAGAAGGGGAAAGCTTTTCCAGGCTACCAGTACAGAAAAGTAAGTATGGTATAGTAAATAATACAAAGACTGTTAATTTGCCCTCCACAATACAGGTGACTTCTCACCTCTAAACTTCTTGCAAGTAGAATCTTTAATGCTGTTACGAATAAATGAAGAATCCTTGTATATAGAAATCAGACAACAGAAATACCTGTTTAGTGTTTGTCCTGTTGGTCTGAAAGGATTGAATAATTCTGTTCATCAGTAAGCATGGTTTCAATACTCTTCACCATTTCAGTATTAATATTTTGAGCTTTAATTTAAATACCATGTGTTAGCAAAGGCTTGGTTTGACCAGTAACTTCTACATATTTCTTGGTAATCTCTTTAGCATAACGTTTCCTTCAGGAAAAGCTAGCAACCTGCTCAGCATAAATATATGCCAAAGGTCTAGTGCTAGTCAAGCATTAAACAAATGGTTGGCTTCAGATACTCAACCTTAACTAGCAGTTCCAACTCTAATGATGAGTTTCAGAGGAAGTTACAGTGACATTTATATCTGTACCAAATAGTTTGTTGCCATTCAGACTATTCGTAACATGGTTCACCTTCCTTCAATACTTTTCTCTAAAGTCTTTGTATGAGTTGCACTGTATTTGCTGTAAAATTTGAGGTGAATCATTTCCTTATGGTAACTGAAGACTTGAAGTTTCTCATTGCAATTACCAAAGACGCTTGCGTGTAAACTGGGATCGTGCAATTCATGCAGGAAATTCCTTCTGGACAGTAACTAACCACTGATCTTTAAAACTGTAGTTGCCTGACAGCCAGGAAATCATTCAGGGCTGAGCTGGAGTTAAAAAGGTCATCAGAAAGTTGGACTACTCATTGAACCCTAAAGAAACAAATACCTTCTGTCCATTGCTGCTGCCTTGCCTTAGCAGAGCTGTGACTGAGGTATGGAAATAGAAAATAACACCACTGGCAGGTTTAGGCATGTGAGTTTGACAAGTCACTTAAATTTCCTTTCCCGGGCTTCATTCTCCTACCCTGTGTCACTGTTCATTTATGTGTAATTGCATCAATGTGAAAAGAATCAGGCCTGCCCAGGAGGCTTTTGGTAAAATAAGAACTATGTAAAATATATAGTAAAATAATTCTCATAGTTTGCAATGATGAGAATTATTTTGATGTTTATGGGGGGGAGGGGAGGAACAACCACCAAAAATTCTTCCTTAAAGGCACTGCTTCTGTAGTTATAATCAGCCTTAACTGCATGTGATCGGTACACATAACCATTAAACCTGAGGGAGACTGCTCAAGCAGTGATGCAGCAATGGATTTACATCGTCTCTTCGTCTCCTGCCAAACTGTCACCAAGGCAGCGATGCTACCACATGAACCGCTGCACTGTTGAGAACAAGTCTGAACAGGTGACGCTATCTCCCACTTGCTAGGTATGCTAAAGGAAATCAATTGTCAAATTAAAGGCTGAAATGCACTTTGAAATTTAAGAAGCTGGCACAGCTCCTGTAGTTCAAAGGGAAATAAATACATTGTTCTGATAAATGAAAAGGCTAAAAAGCAATGAACACACTGCACAGCCTCATCCAGAAGCTGAGTGATTGTTAAAGATGCTTTGGTCAGATTGAAGTATTGCCTAAAAAAAAAAAAAAAGGGTACACAGACTTTTAGGTATTACTATAAAATTGTGGAACATCTATTTAGTTGTTTGGGTAACAGTGTAACATTCTTGATACCTTTTAATAGCAATGAGAAAGAAGATTAACAAGGGACTGCATCTTAAGCCTTCACAGTTTGTCCTATAGCTTGCTTTGGGTTTTTGTTGGGTTTGGGTTGTTTTTTTGGTTGGTTTTTTTTTTTTTGGTAGCTACCTTGTTTCCAGAGGCCAACAATATTCTGGGCATCTAGGGGGCATTCTCCATGAAAACAATTTCATGACACATGCAAAGAGCCATTTCAGTCTTTTCCGTGGATATTTATCATATGGGTTACATTGCTGAAGAAAAAAACCTTTCAGCAAGCTTGTTTAATGTTTTCATTAGCTACACTAATGATTAGGTTAATGCCATCACTGAGAAGCTGCCATTTCTACTGATACCACTACTCAAAACAGTGCTGTATGCATCTGCTCAAAGGGCTGAATTATCTGGAGCAAAGGGCGGGCTTCAGGATTTCACCAGGAGAAAGTTTTAGTCAAATGCAGGCTGAAATGAATTTTGCATCGCACATTTGAAATGTGCAAGCAAGGGACCCGTTCCCGGTTTGGTTCCTTATATGCTCAGAATAAGCTGTTTTTCACATACCTTGTAAATAAAGTGGCTTGCATTAAGACGGTTTTTTGTCACGCAATTACACTACTGAGTAAATTTGTATTGGAAGTTTGAGTTTACCTACATTCTGTGCTTGAGGCTCCGAAGTAAAAACATTGCCAAAACTTCCAACAACATTGTTACCAAGTTCTTACCTTTTCTTTGGAAAGTCACTTTCCTGGTATTGGTAACTAAACCCAGGGTGAGAGAAGCAGTAGCTTATTTATCCAGGTAGAGTTCTGTGTAAATGAAACTTCTTTCCTTTTCTCCTAAGTAAATTAATACAATCAAGTTGAACTGTTATTAACCTGAGAAGAGATCCTGCTGTATAATCGAACATTATTCTAATGTTACATTTGGGGTTTTTTTTCCTTCTGTAAATGATACTATGTAAATAAATGCAAGTTTTACCTTTAGCAGACAAAATTTGCTACATAATTTAGTAAACATAACACCATACATCTATTGAAGAGTGAACTCTTAAGTAAGCTACATATTATAAGGGTGTAAGAAGCAACAACATAAGGGAAGTCCAATATATCTAACAACTTGCATGTCTCTGGAGATACCTTCTAGCACCTTAGTATATATTTAGTATTAATCTTCCCCAGGCATAAGAATTTTATTTGTGTGTTTATGTTTTTACACATATATGAAATGAACACACACACACACATATGCACATACACTTTTACATTTTTCATAATGTTCAGAAATTTAATTATTCTTACAAAATAAACATTTCTATTGGCTAATTCTGTAACAAGTTTTTGGTTTTGGGTTTTTTTTGTTGTTGTTTTAAACATGTACAGTACACTAAACTTTAAAATTGCACAGTGCCAGAAGAGGTACACCTGCTTGGTGGATTTTTGAGGCTATTTAATGTCCTCTCAGTACTCACATACACAAAAAAAAGGCACAAACCATATAGCGGGTTAACCTCATGAAAGAGTTGGAGGAAAGAGACCATAGCAAAGGAAAGCCCAAGAGCACCTACTCCTAAATATAATAAGCCCTATGCATGTTCAGGCTTAAACTTTAATGCTTCATAGTAGGTTTATTAACTCACAACTGACTACTGCTGGGCATAGGGAACGCTGTCAAACTAGTGAATATGGAATAATGCATTGACATATGAAATGAGACAGTGATAAAGAAACCTTCATTTCAACATTAACGAAGGAAATAAATGGCTATAATATCAGTAACATACAGTTCGTTCTATGTCCAGAAGCCTTTCCTATCAATTTAGTTCAACTTTAGTAGCTACTGTTGTTTCTCCTTGTAGGTTCTGAGCTACGCAAATGTAGTTTCCAGCATCTCTGGCTTCAAAATCCTCAACAAGAAGAACGCTCTTTGAGATTCTTGTGGTATGTCCAGTTCCTCTGTTTATCAATCTCCAGAAGTTTTGGATAATCACAGGCCTCTCAGACTGTTTATAAAACAAAACAAAACAAAACACCCCACCTATATAAGAAAATATATGATTTAGCAAAGTGTATTTAATGGCACTGCTCTATCAAACCCTGAAGCAAGAGGCTCGGTAGTAGGAACCTGCATACAAAAGTCAGCCTTAAGCAAGGAAACTGAATGTGTCTGGCAGTTGCAACAACATTCCTGCATTAAATATTGACGTACCAATAAGTTATGCCACATAAGGATAATATAATGACTCTTCCACTCTAAGTGCAGGTACTGTGTATCTTTAGATTAGCGATGGGCTGCCAAAGCGCTGCCTAGAGTAGGTGAATGGACTCAGCTGCACCTGTGGGCCACTTACTGAGATTGCATTTGGCTACTTGATCAAATGGGTGAGGTATCTTGGGGGAGATGCCAGGATAGATGTGAGCTTATTTTCAGAGACTTTCAGCATGTCTCAAAAAGGAAGGCAGCAGTGGCATGCATTAGTTGACCAAGCTTTACCTATTAGCACAGAGAATAGCTTTAAATTGTGTGTTGCAAACTAATTCCTCCTCTGGTTTCAGAAACACTGTGTTAGATAACATACAAGCAAACAGTAACAATTCACAAATGCTTCTAAATTAATCCTCACATTATGCTTTCCAAAATACGTGTGTAATGTCAAAGCCAAGAATACAAGCAAGGATGCTTAGAAAGATGCTTTTTATAGTGTGGTGTTATATTTATAACAGGATTTTGTTGGAGTGTTTGGTTTTTTTTTAACTCCGCTTCTATAAGAGAATTTTCTCATGGACTGTTTATCAGGTCACACTCCCTGGAACCTCAGAAGTTTGCAAAGGACTGGATAAGATCAACTGGCCCAAAGACAGACCACGGCAGTCTCTTTCCTTCCTGCTAGTCAGCAGCTTTAATCATGTTGGCTTGTGGCTACACTAATAACCTAGTTAAAATCATACAATCATAGAATACCAGGTTGGAAGGGACCTCAAGAATCATCTGGTCCAACCTTTCTTGGCAAAAGCGCGGTCTAGACAAGATGGCCCAGCACCCTGTCCAGCTGAATGTTAAAAATGTCCAATGTTGGGGAATCCACCCCTTCCCTGGGTGATTACTCCAATGGCTGATTGTTCTCATTGTGAAAAATTTTCCTCCTGTGTCCAGCTGAATTGGAATCTCCCCTGGAGTAACCTGTACCCATTACCCCTCATCTTTTCCATGTGACAACCAAGTACTACGGCACGCTTAATTCAAGCCTAAGTTAGCTCTTAAATACAGCAAGCAGAACTTCCCTGACCCTACTGAAAGTGAAGGTAAAGTCTATGTAAGGTAGATGCCATTTGCCTGATTGGGCTCCTGCTAGCTCAGTTTTTCTCAAACTAATTGCCTTCTGCTTTGAAGCTAGTTTCGGGGAATCCTATTAAGGAGTGGATCAGTATGCATTCACAGCAAGTGAATGAGCAAATGCAATTGTCAGGGAGTGGCAAGGGGGAAAAAACCACCAACCCAACTGAGTGAAAAAAAGTAAGAGTAAGAGGTTAGTAACTACAGAGATGAGATGAGGATCTGTTCAATGCAATGTACCTAGGAGCAAGCTGGGATTAAAGTGCTGCTTCTGCTCAGGGATCAAGTGCTAGATGACAGCTCAGGTGCTGGGTGGGATGGTGGGGAACAAAAACTGTCACTAATCTCCCTGCACTGAAAGCAGCAGCAGTGAATGGAAACATCCAGTGAAACTTAGAACTTTGTCCTTTTCTTGCACAGAAAAAGGTCTATCTGACCAGCATCACTGATGGTCCTCTCTCTTCTCCCTCCCCCCACCTTTTTCCTTTGCAGCATGTGAATACTTCCTTAATAAACGTGAAGTCTCCAACAAGCATACAGTGCTTCTACTTTGACATTTACTTAATCATTTTGTTGGGGCAGAAACCCAAACACAACTCTTCCCTCCCTATCCCCAGGCACAGCTGGAGCTGAGACTGTTTCCTCCAGCAGATAAGCACATCAGCCCTCTCCAGGGCAGAGGCAGGCCACAGGCCAAAGTCTCTCTCTCAACCCCCGTAGGTGGGTGCAGTGAGAAGGTGTAGCCCTCTGTTCACAGTGCATGTGCCCTGCTGCGCTATCTACAGCAAACAAGGGAGGTAATTTGCATGTGTTTAGCTGTTTATAGCCAATCAATGCTACAGAAGCGGTAACTGTAGTGCACGTGCACTGGAAGCAACTGGGCCAGGAACAGCCAGCAACCAGGCTTGGGCAGCCATTCAGCTGTAAAAGATGTAAAAGTAGCAAGGGGTGGATGCTAAAAAGGTACAGACTTTTGGAAGACCAGGCTGAGTCTATAATTTAATTGCTTCAATTGTTTGTTCTTCATAACTACAGTTCTTTACAGAAGACATAAAATTGGGGCTTGTATAGCCTGTTACTACAGTCCAATAAACACATATCAAAGAAAGCTAGAAAAACCCCCACCAAAACACACAAAAAATCCCAATGGAAAACCATATCAATCAACAAAATTAATGTGATCAGCAGGGGCATTTATTCTCTTCCCCACCCAAGAGTGAATCGTTATAAGACTGTCAGAGTTACAACCCCACCTTGAAAGAGAGAGACACTGCCATTTGTTGATGCACCTCACTCAAAGTAATGCTAAGAGCTAAATTCAGAGGAAGACATTGGCCATTGAACTCAAAAACCACTATTGCTCTACAGTTCCCCAAACCTGGAAGCACCTAACATTTCACTTTTTACTTCACTGAGAGCTGCAAGTTTCTCTGCTCATTTAGACATCTGTCCCTTTCCTTCCTAACTTCAAATGGACACCCGAAATAGGAATTCTGCCAAATTCTGCTGCTGCTCCATCCAGTAGTTACTCTTCAAATCACCTAATTTATGCTATCAATACCAAGCCCCTCACCAAACGCAGCTGAGTCTGCCCTCATTTAATAGCCAGGACAGGGCAGGAGGGGAAGTTGGTAATTGCTCACGAACTCTCAGACTTCAATAGTCTCAGCAGGAAAACTTACATGACAAGCAGCAGCAAAAAAAACCCCAAGATGAGGTGGAGGGGAGAGGGGGAAGTGAAAGAATGAACTGACGCCTAAGCAAGGACTAGAAACCTGGTTCTACATGCCCAGTGCCCTCACCAGCAGTTCAAATCCCTTTTGAGTTCACTTGCTCTCTCACTACTTTTTCCCTGAAAAGGCACGCACCTTCCCATGACAGCAGAGTGCTACAGTCTCTATCTTAATGGCTACAGCGAACTTCTGGGGCTTTAGATTTCAATTTTCTCAAGCCTAGTAGGCACTGAACTCTGTTCACTCACTTAAGAAATTACCTCTGCTGTTAAATTACTTAATTCTATGCTGGCTCAGGGAGACCAGTGCTGATACGAGTACCTTCTTAGCATGCTCTGCATCATCCTTTGACCTCTTTGTCAGCGACATGGACAGTGGGATTGAGTGCACCCTCAGCAAGTTTGCTGACAACACCAGGCTGTGTGGTGCGGTCAACACACTGAAGGGAAGGGATTCCATCTAGAGGGACCTCGACAGGCTTGAGAGGTGGGCCTATGCAAACCTCATGAAGTTCAACCAGACCACGTGCAAGGTCCTGCACATGGGTCATGACAATCCCAAGCACAATGGATTGAGAGCAGCCCTGAGAAGAAGGACTTGGGGTGTTGGTGGATGAGAAGCTCAACATGAGCCGGCAACGTGTGCTCACAGCCCAGAAAGCCAACCGCATCCTGGGCTGCATCAAAAGCAGCATGGCCAGCAGGGCGAGGGAGGTGATTCTACCCCTCTGCTCTGCTCTGGTGAGACCCCACCTGCAGTACTGCCTCCAGCTCTGGAGCCCTCAGCATAAGAAGGACGAAGATGATCAGAGGGCTGGAGCACCTCTCCTATGCGGACAGGCTGAGAGAATTGGGGTTGTTCAGCCTGGAGAAGAGAAGGCTCCGGGGAGACCTTATAGCAGCTTTCCAGTATCTGAAGGGGGCCTACAAGAAGGCTGGAAAGGGACTTTTTACAAGGGCATGTAGCGATAGGACAAGGGTAATGGATTCAAACTGGAAAAGGGGAGATTTAGATATCAGGAAGAAATTTTTCACTCTGAGGGTGGTGAGGCACTGAACAGATTGCCCAGAGATGTAGATGCACCACCCCTGGAGGTGTTCAAACCCAGGCCGGATGGGGCATTGAGCAACCTGGTCCAGTGGGAAGTGTCCCTGTCCATGACAGGGGGGTTAGAAATGGATGAACTTCAAGGTACCTTCCAACCTAAACCATTCTATGATTTCATGAACCCAGCACCAGGAGGGCTGGCAAATGGATTACAATGCAAACACTCAGGTCCGAGAGGAGAGAGTACAATCCAAACCCTTTCCGCTGGTGAAGGGTTCCATCTTCCAGCAGTCCTTTTACTCCTAGCCTGCTTAGGATACGCAGCAGTAGAGATAAGGCTGCTTAAGAAACAAGTTCCTACAGTAACTGGTCGCAGTGGGTAGAGGGAGAAGACAGGGGACCATCAATGATGCTACTCAGATACACTTTATTTTGTCCAAGGAAAGGACCAACAAAGTTCTGAGATTCACTGGATACTTCCAGTGGATTCTTTCAGATGAGACTGGGCAGAAGCAGACTACTGTGTTTCTAGATACGGATAACAATTAAGCTTAAAGATCCTGTGCTGTGATGATTCATGTGCCCAAGCCATGGAGATGGAAGGGATATCAAGTGCAAAGGCATCAGTGAGGCTTTGTGGCTTGCCCTAGAATAGCTTCTTGACGCTGGCTGGTTTTGACCCTGTCTGAGGCTTTTCTTTGTAAACGCTGCCAGAGGCCAACTGTCTCTGGAATGGAAACCTGAGGGAGGAGTGAGCTTTGCTGAGCTTGATTTTTGCTAACATGGGTAGACCTCTCCAGCTTCATTCCTGCACTACTTCTAGGCTCTCCGGGAAAGATGGGCTGAAGTTCAAAAGGGATGTGCTGCCTCCTCCTGCCAGCATGCCTGAGCTAGCAAGAAGCAGACACCACAATTTGACAGAATCTTTACTCCAAATCTAGACACTGACTGGCATTCAAAGCATCGCCTTTATGAAAAACAAACCATTTCAGCCAGGGCATTCATCTCTTACCTCTTGCCCGGGGTACTGCCACCTGAAGTTCACATCTACATCTGGCTCCCCAAGGACCGTGCAGATTATATGAACGCTGTCACTGACTTCTGCTCTATTGGATGACGCTGCAACTGTGGCAGAGGGCGGGCCCTTGGGAACTAATAGAAAGACAGTGTTTAGAAGCAGAAAGTTAGTTTCTAAAGTTAAAGACACTAATAAAACTTGAGTCAATTTTTGCCTCAGTTTGCTTAATGCAACAGGTAAGTGATGTACACCTGCAACTTTCCCCTCTACACTGGGAAATTGCTGGAATTTAAACCTACAAAGTTTTATCATATATACTTTTGATCAAGATTTTAAAACTCTGATTATATTACTTACATTACTTTTTTTAAAAAAAATTGTTTTCTAAACAATGTCAGCAGAAGAAACAAGAGTCAGTGTAAGCATATAGAAAACTGCACCTTACCTTCCACATACAGCAGGTGATACTTGATGGAAATCTGAGGTGCTCCCTGTGACTCTGCTTTGCAGTAGACAATACCTTTATGATCAGAAGTAGGGTGCTGGTAGACAAAACCCTTCTTCACATCATAAAGAATATCAATTCCATCTGTTTCGATTTCTCCTGCTGGGAATTCCCTGTGCAGAGTTACTTTTGCTGAAGGAGTAGTAACACGGCACGGGATGACTGCAGGTTTATCTGGGTTCAGGTAGACAATCTCAAAATAACTGGGAGTGGGTACAAAAAGTTCCTCTTTATCTGTGCAGAAGAGTTGATATAGTTAGAATAATATTTACATCTTGGTTTAACAGAAAGAAGAGAAAGTACATATGACAAGAGAAAATAGCTATGAGCAACATTAAAAATTAACCCAAAGCTTTTTGCTTTAAATACGCACACACACAAAAAAAACCCAAACAACTTTTTTAACCTCTGAGTATATATTTACATAACTGGCATTAAAAACATTAAATGAAAAAGAAAGCCACAGTATTCTTCACTGTAATCAGATTTTTTTTAATCTTAAGGAAATCTTTGGAATTCCTTTTTAGTAAGTTTCCAAATACTCCTCTGGATCTAATTCTGTTCACTTGCCCACTTTTAAAGGGTAACACACACACAAAACCCCACCACCACCAGTACATAAGCACTACCAGAAAGAGATATTCTTTGGAGCTACAGCCTTTTTATACATAAGATTTTAGGCAATATGTTTGATTTACTGCTCTAAGCAGCTGAAATATTTAGTGCTTTTGGAATGACAGTTAAAGAGTATTTCCATATTTGGCATCCTTCTTAGAAATATAAAGCTGAAATTCCTTGACTGCAAAGTTTATTCCAGCCTTTCTAAAGGAATGTATCCTCAGAACATTAGGCACTTCTGATAAATAGCTTCTGCACAGTCTCATGGTGTAACTTAGCTCCAAAACATATCGCAAACAATCCTATCTTAGCATTTTGTACTGTAATATTTGCTAGCCAAGAATGCTTTAGCTCTAATCAGGCAGCAAAGGTTGTTTTACCATTCAGAATATTTTCCATGAGAGGAATTAACCATTTGATTTCAGGTCTGTTGTACCAAGCAGCAGCAAACTGCGCACGGTTACCTGCTATGACCCTATCCATGCAGTGTTGGGGCTGCAGTCAACCTCAAGCTCTGTGGGACAACACATGTACTTTAAGAGTGTTTTGCCTCCCAACATGCTACATAGACTCTTGGGAGAAATTGTGGCCTTACCAAGATCAATGAGGTCAAGATTTTTAAGTCAGTGCAGGTAATGGGAAGTGGGGGGGGGAAGGGAGGGAAGAGTCCACATGTCAACTGAATGCCATGACAAAATTAATCTTCTGCACAGATCTATTTTCTTTATACAGACACATTTTCAAAATTAAGCTTTTTTTTTATTCATTTTGTAGAAGAACCTCAAATTGCATGTTAGTATTTTCAAAGATATTTGCTTTCCGTTGCATTATGCATTATTTTGGGTACATATTTAGCATAATCCACAGGGAAAATGGACTCATAAATCACACTAAGCAAGTAATTTTCTGCTCACCAGCACTGTTTTCCTTAACATCCACTAAAAAAGATGAAAATTGTGCAAGAAAAATCTTGACAGCGAAATCGCTGATGTAGCTTTATTCCCATCTTACCAGCAAATCTATTTCCATGAATAATCCCCCAGTGAGTTAATTACCTGTGAAAAAGATGTACGTTGAACCTGTTCTAGTCTCATCCTTCCTGCATTTGTTACCATTGCACAGCTGAAGCCAGCAGCTATATTCACCTGTGTCTGCTGCAGTGGAGTTTGCGAGGATCAGCTGACTGTACCTGTCAAGCTGCTTTATACTGGGGAGAAGAAAAACAAAAGGCATAGACAAGCACAGATGTATTTCCTCGTACATTTCTGTCAGCTCACTTCTAGTTTTGATTTTTTTTTTATTCTTACTTTGCAACTGACTCACCTTTCGCTTTCAGAGCTATGTTGCAACTTCCCCTTTTGCTCCAGCAAAGACCTGCTTACATGAGTAGGTTTATTGATTTCAACTTCACACAAGCACTTCCAAACTTTTGTCTAGTACAGTTCATTCCTGGATTCCTTTCAGTCCCCACTTTGAAACTGGGCTGTGACTGCTATAGACAATATGTTCATCTATGTTTTGTCTCAGTTTGTCCACGTATATCCCATATTTTCATGCTCCAAGTCAACCCGCATGCATCTCAGTCCTTTTTCGATATCATTAACTGTAGCACTGCTTCAATAGTATTTAACAAAGATAGTTCAGGAGTAGTAAGTAGCAGGTACTTTAATAAGAGTTTGTTTGATGATTTATGCCTGCTTTCAGATTGAATACTTTCCCATCTTTAACATCCTGGTCCAAGTTTCCACTTGCAAACACCATCACAAAGCGCTTCTATCTCAGCTTGGATTTGTTCTGCAAGTAAGTCAATTTGCATTGCCTACTCCTCTGCCCTAAGCCACCTCACTGGCATCCTCTCACCGGAGTTTCCTCACCACTCCTCAGCTATTTCAGAGCATGACCCTGAGAACTGCTGGAGGTATATTGGCAGCGTCATCACGTAACTACACAAAATTCAGCCTGTGTGATTATTTCAGACTTGATTTGCTTTTTTCTCCTTCTCCCGAATTTCCCAGGTACATCTCTCAGTGGATTGTCATTTGTAAATGTGCAAATATATATAAATATGTAAATATATATGTAGCTATTGACAATGTTTCTAAGGGTCAATCTATGACATTCAACAGCTACAATCTCATCTTGTTCTTTTTTGATTTTAAGATTTGCTTTCCTGGCTCTTTCTTGCAGACAGATGTTGTTATAGTTGGCAGTCTGCTGTGTTGCCTTTTGATAGACTGCAAAAGCAATGGTCCAGCAGTACCAGTTCTCAGGGACCACTGTTAGGACAGCCGTGTGGCAGTACTGATGCACTCCACTGCTTCTCTGACCCTTAAAAGTGTTATTTTCAAACCACCTGCCTTTACATGGTAGCACATCCAGAACACAAAGGTTTCCCACTTCCCTTTGCAATACATCCGAGTTACAAGGTCGTTTCTGCTCTAACCAAATCAGGAGAGATTTTTCCAGTTTTAAGCACGTGATAGCTAAGTTCTTTCCAGTGTTCCAAATGGGGTCTGGACAAATACGCAGCTTGCATGAAGTCTGAACAGCTCCTATACTCCTATTCAACTGTGGGTTTTCTGAATATTTATTATCTTCCAATTTCTTCTTACTAACGTGGCAGTTATTCTGCAAGGCAGATGCTTGACTGAATCATTTATTTCTTGGATTAGCATGCCTTGAAGAAATCCTCTAAAACACCTTGTCACTGTGTAACAGTGGCACTACAGACATGCCTGACTGTACTGTAGGCTCTAAATGCTGTGTTTTGCTTCTTTCTCCACTGCAGGCAGAATAACTGCTTAAACAGAGAGGCCACTCCTTCCAGCTACACACACTTCCTGAAATTTCTGACTCCCTAGGTGTTCTGCTAGCAGTTTGCACTATTACCAGCAATCATAAGCCATGGTTCATGTAACCCAACATTTGGCCTCCAGCCAGGGCCAGTAGCTTAGAAATTAAAAACACAGCAAATACACAATCCAAACAGGGCTAACTGAGAATTATCTTTTCCATTAAAGCCCTCAGACACCATTAGTACACTCATCCACCATGGAGCAGTTTTGAGGCCTGCTTAAGGAAACAGGCAAATCATGTTTCCTACCAGCTAACATGCTTGTCCTACATGACCTAATCTGATTCCACTTTTTTGGAATCATGTAATTATGGAGTAGTAGCACTTTTTAATATATACACTATGTTACATTATAAATTATCTTCAGTTGTTGGATAAGCTTTGAGACATTCCTATTTGTGCAAGAGATCCTGTTGTGTATAACACCCAACAGGAAGAAAAGAGAAATCCAAAACATGTCCTAGTCTGTATTATTATCATTATTATTCAGTTTCACAGATCACATTTCATAGGCTACATGACTACATCCGCATAAAATGTTTTGCAAGTATCCAGTATTAAATGTCAACATTACAGAGAAACCATTATGCCAGAACATTTTTGCCTTCAACCATTAATGCAGACACTGAACTATAGCTCAAAATCCCAACAGACAGAAAAATAAGGTCAGAGTTAATTAATTATTGTACAGTGTGTTCTACTTAGCTGAGAACAAGCTATCCAGTAATCAATGGAAATAGCCTAGCGAGGTAGTCATCCACAAACATGCACTAACAAAACCTGGCAAATTGGAGTTGGAAGTGTTGAAACTTGTGACATGACCATATTAAGCAGACAAAATAGGCCATATAAAGTAAATTATAAATGGTAAATCCTGAAGCTGACCAATATTTCCAGGGTAATGTTTATTTCATTAGTATTTTAGATGCTGGGAAATCTGACTCAAAAGTTAAAACTTTGCTGTGCTCTACATATCACAAAGTAAAAATGTTGTATACACAAACATTTCAAGACTGTTTAAAGAAACTAGGAAACTACTCCAAAATCTTATTCCATACATTCATCTTATGAAGCTTTAGTTATGTGAAGTTCAAAAGATCTTTGCCAGAAAAAATATGCCAAGTTTAGAAGCTAAAAATAGATATAAAAAGACAAAAAGACAGTGTGCATAGCATCACTCAAAGAGCATCTAGCAAATTCATACTGACAAAAGACAGCTTATCTCATCTCAAATACAAGATCACTAGGAGAGGAACATAACATCTTACTGTTTAACACAAGAAAAAAAAACCCTAGCTTTCAGACTTCAGAGTATATGGAACAAAACGAAATTCAGTTATACACATGAGCACAACCGACGTCCCACTAAGCCAGAAGGAGCATGTATTCACTGAAAGCAGTCTAATTGTGCCCTCTACAACACAGTTTTCTCAATACTTGTGAGAGCGCTCCTGTCCATACACACCCTGCACACACAAATATGCGTGTGATGCATGTCCAGCTCTTTGCCCCAGCTTCCTCCATGGAAGCAGTTCCCTTTCACATGAGTTTATATATCAGATGAAGTTCTGTGATAAATATAGCCGCTCTTCGGCAAGCGAGAGACCCCTGCTACAAGTCCAGTAGAGCAGAGACTACGTGAAGTTAGACTGGCATCATCTACAGCAGCTTTTTCTAT
The DNA here is from genome assembly GCA_008711295.1 of Anarhynchus alexandrinus. Classification (NCBI taxonomy): domain Eukaryota; kingdom Metazoa; phylum Chordata; class Aves; order Charadriiformes; family Charadriidae; genus Anarhynchus; species Anarhynchus alexandrinus. Next base: position 116,626 of record VUYV01000457.1, read on the forward strand.
AAGCATAAGAAAGGGAAAACGTGCTTGCCCTTATTTTTCTTTCATTCCTCTCAGTTTTTGATCCTTCTCATACATTGCAGATCCAGTTTCTGGGTGAGCCTGGAGTCATTAATTTGTTATGCACGGTCTTACAAAACAGCATTCCAGCCCTTCTCTTCTGGAGGTGCACAAGCTACCTTTAACCGTTAACACCGCCAAGATTTTTGGCCAGTTCAGCCAGTACGCAAAATTTTCAGACAAAAAGTTATCTACAGGGTGTATTTGTGCTGCACAAGGCAAGAGAGTATTATAGATAAGCTAGTCCTGAAGCAAGCTGGTGTGTACCCTTAAGTCAGGAGCCAAGTTTGCATGATTCTAGCTTTCTCCCCAGAGCTGCGCTGCATGCTACAGTCTCTAAATCCAAGTAAATCATTTCAGTGTGTACTGTTATTCACTCCAGTGAGGACAGTGGAAAGAGAGGATTTCTCCTCTGGCTCAACAAGAAACAGAGTCCTCCTCCTTTTACTCAGCGTCTTTCCCTCCCCCCATATGATAATTTTAGCATACGTTAACTGCTACAGACCTATTAAAAACTGAGACTCTCTAGCACAGCAAGCAAAAATATTTTACTTACCAGCACATAAAGTACACCTACAAAGACAAACTCAAAGAAAGCATAGCCACTAATACTACAGAAATGGCTTTTCTAATTATAACCTCTTCCTTCTTAGAAAAGTCATATTGTCCTCCAGGCTGCTGTATTCTCCTTACCATATGGGTGAGTTAAAAACATAAGCATGGCACAGAGAGAAAACATCTGGCTTTTATCCCTACTTCTTTTTGCAACCACCCATAGGAAATATACTATGCGGATGCTAAATTTAACTAGTTGCAAACCAAAACACCCTCTTCTCCCAGAACTACCAACAGGAAACAGAACACAGTGAGCATGCATCTTCAGCGTCAGCTCCTGCCTTGGACCTCTGCTATTAACAACCCCCTGATCAGCTGAACTACAAATGTCCTCACTGCCCTGAACCTTAAGGTCTCTTCTAACTCCCATAATTGCAATGCTGTTAGATGCCAAGGTCCTTAAAGCCTCCTCTTGTAGCAGCTAGAGTTAGAAGATGTTAGCAGTTCCTTGCTTACTGTTAAAATTCCCACCAGAATTGAATTTGTACATCCCTCTTATTATTTAAAGAAAAACCAGGAATTGGATGACTGAGCATCTATTGCTGTAAGGACGTCCAAATGAACAAAAGAACAGTAGTCATTAGCCCCCAGCAATTGCATGGGCCTCATCGCCATTGCCCCTCCTCCCCACTTATCCTCCAGCCCGGCAACCCACTGCTCCTTCACTTTCTGGTACCTCCTCAGACCCCAACCACTTCCTCCCTACTGCTGCCACCAACTCTGTTTTGCACCAGTGCCGCAACTCCAACAAGACCAGCATGGAAATCCAAGGTAAAAAAGCCCAGCCCAGTTAATTAGCTCGGGTTTCACTCCACACCTCACTAATTGGTAATGAAGGGATTACCTTTAAGCACTCAAGAAATGTTAGAAAATACTGGACATATATATCTATCTAGATGATGAAACAATTTTTGCTGTAGGTTATTTGCTAATATTTTTTTCTGATTTCCCCCCTTTGCCCTATATTCAGCATTTTATTTTAAAATAATGAGTGTAATATATTTTGTAAAATTTTAAAATTTGCCTTTTGTAGTTGGTGCATGGTCTTTTGTATGCTGCGAGGAAGACCTAAGCTCCTCTTGAAAAATAACAACATTGTTAATAACCTTTGCTGCTGCCAGTTCACTTACAAACACTACCAACTGAGCTAACAAATAACATGCCATCTTTATGATATTTCCAGTTCAGTTCAAACATAGCTTTCTAAAACCACGAAACATAAATTTCATATTTCACATTCTATAAAGCAGACTTTGTTTCATATGCATCTATTAGTAGTACAGCAAAGATCTTGAGATAATTACCAAAGTCATGCTAAAAATGTGATGAAAATATAACTGCAAAAGATTCTGTGGTCAATGTCTCCATAAATTATTACTATTCTGTGACTCTGAAGTGCGCTACTAATCTATGTTTTCAATTTCTCTAGTTAATTGTAGGATCTTCTGCTTACATTTAAAATTGTTGATTGTCAGCCTTACTGCTTCAATAACTTATTTCAAAATATTTTTTCTAAAGCAAAGATCATCATATTTCAATATAGTCCCTTAAATATAAGCCTAACATACTTCTAAAAGAAAATAAATACTTAGGCAAGTTATATCCACCCAGCCAAAATGTTTTGTAGCATTTATTTTGTACGATGTTATGAACTTTTGTTATGTGGTTAAAATATTACAAATACTGTGAACTTGAGTGACAACAGAAAGGCAAGTTGCTGAGGCAACAGAATCCCAAACTACTTCAAACTACAAAATGCCAAACTACACAATTATAAAATGCAATTTCCCCCCCCCCAAAAAACTACCTTAAATTCTTGTATTTTGTCCAATGTGCATCACTAGAAAAGTACTTAATTTTGCAAGAGAGGAATAGACAGTCAAACAAATAATGAAGCAGCATTCAGGTTTCTCTCCAAAAACTGAATACTTGCCTTGCCTTCTTCAATGCCAGACGCTAATACTCAGATAACATGACCTGGAGGTCTACAGGACCAAATTATGCCAGCAACCTATTTGCAAATGCACAAAACATAAGATACACTTGAAAATAACAGCCACCAGCGCGCACACACGCTCCCTGTTGATACTATTTTGCACGTTCAGCTTTGGCTTGCTGGAAAGTCAGGTCTGTATTGCAGCTGATAAACGCCACCTACTGGAATAAATCCAGAGAAAACATTATTACTTGGAAAAGAAAAAGCTATAGTTGTTTAAACTGGCCACAAGATCTTTTGAGAGATATTTCTGTGATAAGCCCTCAGCAGAAATAGGCTTTCTGCTGTAACTTACTATGACAGAAGCCTTGCACTAGCTACAGAGGCTTATTCAGCCAGGGTGGTTCTTGAACTCCTCAGTTGTCGGGGAACAAGCAAATAAACACTCAGAGAAGAACTGGCTCATGAATTTCAGAAGGATATGCTAGAGATCACAGCATATAACTGCCAATCTTAAACACTCCTCTTTGAAAAGAGAAATGGAAAGGAGAAGAACATATCTGAAAAATTAATTAACTGGGAGTGATTTTAAGGTAGCATCATCCCTGCAAATAAGTGATATGGGTCACAGAGATTCAGATAGCCTCAGTTATTTACAGAGACCATACACATTTGTACTTAAATTAGGAACAAAAGGACAATAGGTGTTGATACTTTGCTCACACCTCTGTTGCTCTCACCCAATAATTCAAGAAAAGCTCCTTAGAGCTCTTTCTTAGGCATCGTTCACAATGCTCCACAGTCTCCTCACTACACGTCTTTTATAGACACATAAATCTCCATAAACAGCCACTGAAAACAAACGCTACCCATGGCAAAAAAATGCCTGTGGAAGACATCTTTGAGTATCTTCTATGCCCTTCCTCTTTCAAATCCAGAACTAAATTACTACATTTAATCTACATTTAGCTATGTGTACTACCCTCAAAAACTGGGAAGGCAAACTGTATGGGGTTTTGGGGAAGATGTTTAGAGCAAAAGGACACTCACCTGGTGGGGCAGACAAAGGGAGAGAGTCCTCAGCTCCTCTTCCTGCTCTAACAACTATTTATGTGGTTTCCACTAAGATGTTACTGGATGAAAGAAAAAGCTTTCCTAAACCCAAGGTGACTATCCTCGCTTTAAACTGCCACACCACAAACCTTGCAATTCCCTTTTGTACACAGATGTAACTTTGACTGAAAAAAGTAAAGACTCCTTTTACTTGCTCCTTAGCACGGCGGTTGCTGTGTTTTTTTGCTAGTTGACAGATGTGGGTCTGAGCCTTTTCAGGAGGTTAATCGTAGTGTCTCAGGTGGCAGCTACATTAGCAACCAGTACAGCCCACCCATAGCAGGTCTCTGTAGAGCAACAGAGTTGGTAGTGAGTACCTGACATCCACACTCGCACATTTTGAGTTTTATTTCAGACAAGCTCTAATGTGGTTCCCTGTTAGTGGCTGGAACACACTGCTGACCTGCTGGACCACATCTTCTATTTTACATTCATGTGAAGGAAATCCAGTTCACACACTTCAAGACTATTCCACAGTGCAAATCACAGGGCAGTAACTGATGACAACTGAAAGATGCTCATCCTTTTTTGTTGACATTACAAACACTAAGTGGAACATCTTGATTGTAAAAATGTAAATAAACAAAACCAATGTCATTGAAAGCTGTAGAAAAAAAAAAGTTCTGGCGTTTTTTTTCCTCTCAAAATGAAAAATAGCTTACCTGAGTCTGGAGTCTTTAAAGGTGTCTAAGTATGAAGGATAGTTCCAAGTAACATTACTTCCCTTACACCGTAGTTCTATGCTTTGTCCTGCAGACAGGCTTAGAGTGGCAGCTAGTTTCTGGAAACGGCCTTTATCCATCACCTGTGTCAATATGGACTGGGACTTCAAAGAGGAGTCAGCAGATTCCCTCTCCTTTATTTTGGGCATTTTGGGTTTTACTTTTTTGTTAACAGGCTTGATTTTGTTTTCCCCAGCTTCTTTTGGACGCTTACTCTTCGCAGGCTGTCCAATAACTAGTAAAATAAAGAAAAGAAGGTAATGTTACTGATTAGAAAAAGGTTATATAGACTTTTTGCAAAAAAAAATCTTCCTTATTATCACAGAGAATAACTAAAGTTTTGTTCTTCCTATAAAGGATTCATAAAAATGAGTAAGAGTTAATTTCCATATGTTTTTGAAGCCTCTGGCATGACCCATTTTTCTGGGGAAAAAAAGAAAAAAAAAAGCTTCCAACAACATGTGGAAAATCTATACTTACAGTTCACATAAACAGAAAAATATGTAAGGTATGAGAGCTTTACAAATGGGAAGGGAAAGAAATACAGCATTTCTATCCCCAGTTACTTTTGTCATTTCTACCTCATGTCATTGCCATTTAGCATGCAATGCCACACAAGTTCGCCGTCTTCATAAGGATGTCACACACCCATCAATTCTGCATGACCTTTTCACACACCATATTACCCGAACAGACACATGAAGAAAAACTGGCGAGAGTAGAACTTCATGACAATTTATAAAATACTGACAGTGATGTGGTTTTCTTCTTTTACAGTAAGTATTGTACTTCAGACACTTGAAGGTAGTATTTAATTCATCACTTCTCTGTAACAGCCACTTATTTTGACAGTCCAGATGAAAAGACAACCTTCTTTAGAGGCAAACAGTAAGAGATTTCATTACCCGCTAGAGACAACAGGGATGCCCAGCTGCCTTTAAAAACAAAGCAAAGGGAATGGAAAGGGAAAGGGAAAGTGAGGTGTCTCAAAAAAAACCAAAACAAACCAACCAACCAAACCAAAAACCAGAGATTCCCACTTTAACTGCCAGCAGGAAGCACAGATCTTTTCTGAGATGAGCCAAAAAATGCTGTCCCGACACCAAGAACTCCACTAACTGTGCCTGACAGTTAATTCACATTGAACACGGCTCTTCCACATGAAAATGCTTGGATATTTTATTGTACAAATCAAAGAGCTCCCTCTGGAATTAAAAGTAGCCCTGCTGTATACTGAGTTAGCATAAATTAAACTGGTACTGGCTGCAGTATGAAGAGCAGCACTTCCAGACTCCTGCCACTGATGGCTCCCGTGACATTCCTCATACCTCAGCCGGACACCTTGCACTGCTTCAGCCTTCCACTTCTCAAAGTCCAAGCTGATGTACACCACATCTCTTTTAAATGCCACAGAGCCTTGTGAGCACAAATTTAAAAAACAGGAAATTCAACCTGAACATAAGAAAACGCTTTATACTGTGAGGGTGTTCAAGCACTGGCACAGGTTGCCCAGAGAGGTGGTGGAGTATTCATCCATGGAGATATTCAAAACCCGACTGGACACAGTGACCTGTTCTAGGTGGCCCTGCTTGAGCGTGGGGTTGGACTGGATGATCCCAAGAGGTCTCTTCCAACCTCAGCCATTCTGTGACTCTATGATCTCAGCACGCAGAGTAAGGCTGCCTGTGTAGGAGCATTTGCCTTCTGGTCTCACACCAACTGGAAAATAAACTGGAAGACAGCAATGCTGTAGTCATCTTAGTTTGCCCAATGCATTTTGAACATTTTTTGACTCTTATGTAATAATAATTTTTTGAGAGGCACACATCCAGTTACTAAGGTACATCCCTTCCTTGCCACACAGACAAACATTTTTCCCAGTTCTAAATTGCGAGCATCGGTGAAGTTGATTGCAAAGATTCCCACCCCACAGTAAAATAAGCCACAAACTAAAGAGATCAAATAGAAATGCCTTCCAGAAATCCTGATATTTTATGATAAAGAGTAACATTTTATAGTTTCTGGAAGGGAGAGTGAAACAAATATTTATGTTTCTTCCAATTTTTCTTTGCCCCTGTGATGCTTCTGGCCATGCAAAATTGACAAACCTGGGGGAATGATGATAACAAAGGAGAATTTCAGAGAAGTGGTTGCTGCCTCCCATGGAAGACCATGAAGTAGAATTTTTCAAGTTACCAGAGCACATGACCCTAGTGAGTGACACGGTGCATATAGTACAGGGGCAAACTGTTGGTGCAGGAGCACTTTTTCCCTGCATTACATTAGAAAGGCTACAATGGGTCAGGCCAAACATTTACCTAGCCAACATCTTCGCACTGACACCACCCAGTGTCAGACATCAACCAGGCAACAGGGCAACCACTTCTGCTCCTTTGATACTAGTCTCCTAGCTTCCAAGAACCTTTAGCTCAAGAGATCTGTGAACAACAGCTGCCATTGTTTTATTGACCTTGTTGGATCTTTCCCTCATTAATTTGTATAGTTTTGAAAATTGACCAGACAAGTTATACATAAATACTAGATGCCTCCTAGTTTTTGTATTAAGTGAGTAAATATCCATTGTTTCTCCAACAACTTTCTCTGCGGCACTTGTACTTTTACAGAACTTAAGTGTCCTTCAAACATACCCTTTCCAGACTGAAAAGTCCTACTTTATTTAATTGTTCCTTGTAAAGAATATGCATCTTACAGCAGTTTAGTTACATTATGTTTGGCTAACGGAAAGAAGACAAAAACAGACAGTACACCAGGTTCAAGATATGGTCAAATCATAGCTGTACATTTTAGTGATGTCTTCTTTCCTGTCCAAATAGCTCATTACATTTCAAGAAAGTAGTATTAGGAGCTGACTTTCTCTACAATAATCAAGCGTAACTCCAAGATCACTTTCCTAAGTAGGAATTATTGGTTAGAAATTCTTAAGTAGAAACCCATCAATGCGTATATGAAGTTAGAATCATTTGTGTTACTTTGCACCTACCAACACAAAATTTCAAGTCCTATTTTTGCTGCCCAGTCTTTCAAAATGGAGAAATCGTTCCACAACTCTTTACTGACAGTTTTCTTTTCTTTTAGCAGATGTATAAATGTGCCGAAAAGCACATGCCTTACAAGGTCCCTGTGAAATTCAACTGGATAAAAACAATTCTATGCCTATATTGCAAAAACTAAAGATTAACTCCTACTCTTTGTTTTCTATTACTTATTACTCCATGAGAGGTCTTCCCTTGTCTCACCGCACCTTGGTTCCCATGGAGTCTTTAACAGGCTTATCAAAAGCCTTTGGGAATCCAAGTACATCAACCAACTCATCCATGGCCACACTCTATTAACTCCTTCAGAGAACTGCAGCAGATCTGCAAAACAAAGCACACTTCTGAAGGGGGGGAGGCAGCCATACAAAGCCATACTGACTCTTCTGTAATTGATGCCTATTTATTCACCAGTTCAATTTACAGAATACAGAGATCTGGCTTTGTGTCTGTGCTTCCCTCAAAAATCTTAAAATACTGGCATATTTCCACTTCCCTGGAAAGGACCAGTTCTGTGATAGGTTATGCATCCGAGTTAAGACTTCAGCGATTTCAGATTCAAATGTTTTTAAGTCTCAGTTTCATATCATCAAATCATGGCACTTAAACGCTGTTCATGTTGTTGATTTGCTCAGAAGCAAGTTCTTTTGGCATATTAATGAGACATGCCCTCTAATGATTCTCCCCATAGAGAAAGATTCTGTCTCGGAGCCTGCTATTAGTGCTCAGTAGGATACTGCACTCAAAGTTTCTGATATGTTGAGCATGTCACCATTTTTGATTAAAACCTCCCTAAGCACCTCCATAGTGAACACGAGTGCACACAAATAATTAAGTTTTTAATTTAAGTTTTACTTTCTGTATGTGCTCTTTCTTATCCCCCGTTCCTACCAGCCTTACAAATTTTGTGGCCATCTTTCCCTGCGCCACCCCAGCATATCAGAAGAAGAAAAGGATTTATGGATGGTTTTATCCCTTTTGCAAGCTGTTTCTCAAACTCTTTTTGTCTGCCTTATTCTGTTTTTTATATTTAACCCATATGTGAGTTAATGAGCCTCCTCATCTTCTGTAATTCCCCCTTCCAAAATTAAACGCACCAGTTGTTTCTTTGGTTTTTATTATTCCTGCAAGGATATTAAAACTACAGTCTATCTGTTCAAAGCAACGTCTGAATCCAATTACCTGAGTACTGCTCTGGATCAAGCCAAGAACTGCTGCTTTTCTCGGGGGTTCTCCAAGCAGCAGCTCTAAGAAGTCATCATTTGTGGCATCTAAACAATTGCACTCAGCATCACACCCCAATGTAGGTGACCCTGCCTACACAAGGGTAAGTAATTCTTCCTTTTGCTTTTTTATCCATTCCTTGCTGCCCCTCTGATTTTCCTTAACAGAGTGGTCATTCCCTCCATCACGTTGGGTGATCAGTAACCAGGTTGTTTGTTCTCCACAGGGCTGGTATTTCAGTCCAGATGACTTTTACTGACAAAACCCACCAGGAATCAGACTTAACATTAAAGCTTTCTTCAACACATATTGCCACTTCTCCCTTCTCCCTCCATCTTTTGTGTAATTTGTGCCCTAGTGTTAGAAGGTCCCACTGACAGGCCCGATAAGCTTTTTGGATAAGTATTCTCATTTCAAACCAGCTGTTCCAAGTCCCTGTTGCACCTTCCAAATTTGCCTGTAGGTTGTGGTTTTGGCTGGGATGAAGCTGACTTTCTTACTAGCAGCTGCTATAGTAATATGGTTTGGAATTGGGATGGGAACACTGTTGGTAGAGCACTAACGTTTTCGGTTGTTGCTCAGCACTCAAGGCCTTTTCACACCAGTGAGCAGGCTGGGAGGGCACAAAAAGTTGGGAGGAGACACAGCTGGGACAGCTGACCCCAACTGACCAAAGGCGTTCCCATGGCATGTGACATAATGGTCAGAAAATGAGGGGGGGGGAAGAAGAAGGAAGGGGGGGGACATTCGGAGTGATGGTATTTGTCTTCCCAAGTAACCGTTACGCGTGATGGAGCACTGCTTTCCTGGAGATGGCCGAACACATGCCTGCGCATGGGAAGCAGTGAATGAATTCCTTGTTTTGCTTTGCTTGTGTGCACGGCTTTTGCTTAAATTATTAAACTGTCTTTATCTCAACCCACGAGTTCTCTCACTTTTACTCTTTTGATTCTCTACCGCATCCTGCTGTGGGTGGAGTGACTGAGCAGCCGCATGGTCCTAGTTGCTGTCTGGGGTTAAACCACAACGCTGTAGAAGCACACAAGCTTTGGGCCAGCCACGCTTTCCCTGCCCTGCCCCCTCTCCCCCGTTGAAATAGGACTATTTGTTCAAAATATTCTTTGCCATTTCAACTACATTCTGCCAACCTCAATCCTGACACTTGTTCAAAGGCACACGGATCCTACAACCTCACCCCAAGGAAATGCATCATCCCAAACTGTGTGCTCTTCCACACCTGACACTCTGCCTTTAAGAAACTGCTAAAGGCTCCCCTATGAAAGCTGTTCAATTTTAAGTGCCAGAAGCCTGGTTTTGATTTTCTCTAGATGTTTTCCTCTCCGCACAAGCTCCCTCTGTTCCACATTTCTGTAGCTCCCAGTGAGTCTGAACACTTCCCTCCTATACCACACTCACACAGTGAGACTCCTGTCTGTCTGACCACCTATTTCCCTGCAGGTGACAGCTAGGACATTTCAGGAAACACCATCAGAAGAGCTTTTATCTACATACACAGAAAACCTAGTTTTGCCTCTCTGCTGCAACTCCCCGAGAAGTGAGTTTCCAAGCAAGCTGTGACCATGCTCTGCCCCAACACTCCCTATCAGTCTGTCCAGGTATCTACTGACACCACCACTTCTGCACCACACAATCCTGCTTTCTCTCATGGCTGAATCAAGTAGCTGTATACCCAATAACTAAATTAACTGGTACAAGAATCTATCACCAAAGATAAAGAGGACACACAATCAAATCCCTCCAAGAACACAGAACCCATCACACAGATTCCCCCATTTCCTTACCCAAACTGCAAGACTTTCCCAGGGAAAGGAACAAACTCAAGTAGCCCATTTATGCAAGTACATCAATATTCCATGTTTGGGAAACTCTGTGGTCTCACCAGATTTATTTGCAGAGCCCTCATTTATTTAAGCCAGCAATAGCATTTCTTATTAAAAAAATAATAAAATTAAGACTTAGTAGAAAAATATTCATTGAGGAAACTCCTCCTTTCTACCTCTGATCAGCTCCTAATGTCAGTTCCAAGACACACAGTACTCATTTCTTCTGCAACAGCACATTCAGAGTCCCTACTAACTCATCACGCTGAAGGAGAAGACTATGCATTGATAAGTCACAAAAATACACCACACAGCACTTTTGCTCCTGGTTCTCAGTATTTGTCTCATCCTATACTTTAATGTTTATCTACCCCTTGGTGTTGCAGGTGTCACACACACAACAATCATCAAATGAGTGTTAGTCACATAATACTAAAAAGCATTCAGTTTCAACTTGAGACATCACCTATATCCACATGCACATCTTGGCAGCATCAGAGACCTTTCAATTCTCATTGATGCTGATGAATTCTTCCTTGAAAAAAAAAAATCAAACAAGTGCAAGGTTACCACAAAGAATAATTTTTAACCACCATGATTAAGACGAGAGGGAAGAGTCTTTGTGATCACAACTAACGTAACAAAACAGATTGGACACATCTCTATTTGTAGTATTTCAAATGAAAAGTTAATCATCCAAACCAACACTTACACAGACAACACAAACTGACAGATCAACACTCATACAGGCAATTGGAGGGATATATTTCACTGTTCATAAGCTAAAATAAACTAAATTAGGAAGACTATTGTGAAGTCACAATGTCTACATTAGGACCTGTACCTATAGCTTTAGACAAAGAACTGCCATTAAATACGCCAGGTTACTTTCTCCTGCAGTTAGGCTTCTGGATGACATAGCGTGAAGCACCCAGTCAAACCTCAGTATAAACTAGAAAAACTAAAAAAAACATAGGCCTGGGAAATCTTCTGCATTACTATTCTGCACAACTCTTTCTCATTCTGTGTTTTTATTGGCTGTTTCTCAAATAGAAAATACTTTTCTTGATGGGGTAGTGCACCCCCACAGACCAGATCTTTCAGCAGAAATCTTCTCCCACCCCGCACTGGTCCAGAGCACAATTCCTTTGCACATAGCCGTAAGAAAAATTGGGCTGGAAAGGACTTTTGGAAGTCCCTTCCCACCCTTGTTCAGCTGCTCAGAGCTTTGTCCTGTCCAGCTCCAACTAACCCAAAGATTTGGAGACTCTACCGCCTCCCCTGACAACTTCTTACAGTGCTGAACAGCTCTCAGGGTGATGGATTTTTTTATGTTCTTACAATATTTTTTTATGTTCTTACAATATTTTTTTCCTTACGACCTCCCGGGCCACCTGTGGTAACTGCCCCCGCGCACCTCAGGGACTGCCTCCCATTGCTCCACCAACACTCCCTGGGGCGGCACGGGCCTTGCTCCCCAAGCCCTGCCGGCGTCAAAAAACCAAAGAAATTTTGCTTCTCCTGAAGTTTTATTAAGTTTATTCGCATTTTGCAAGAGGGAAACGGCCTCTCCTTCGCCAGTTAAAGTCTATGTAAGTCAGGGATTGGTGGTGAGTGTCCCTTTCCAGTCAAAAACTTGCCTCTTCCCCAACCAATACTTAACCTCAACCTGAAACCCGGTTACGAGTAAAGTTCGGTCCTCTCCACAAACGAACAACTGTGCATAAAACCTTTTTTTGTTGTTGTTCTTTCAAAACCCGAGCGCCACGTCCAGCACTGACCCTCCTCCGGCCGCGGGGTTGAAGCGTCGACCCCTGAGGAGAAACACCGGCCGGGACGGGGAGGGGGGAGCGGTGCTGCCGCAAACGCCTCTCCCCCAAACCCCGGGACGGCATGAAACCACAATTTGGGTTCTCCGGCGGAAAGCCCGTGCGCCTCGCTGGCCGCAGACCAACCCTGCCTTCCCTCCGCTGCCCGGCGGGACGGGAGCCCCGCCGCCGCCCCCCCGAGATGGCTGCCGGCCCTGCCCCGGGGGCTGTCATGGCGGGGGGGGAGGGAGGGGGAAGATGGGGACGGGGACNTTCGGCGGGGCGGCGGCGGCGGGGAGGAGCCGGCCGGCGCCGGGGCTCCCTGCCCAGGGCTCCCCGGCGGGGGAAGGCTGCGCCGCCTCAGGGGCCGCTTCTTCGCTGAGGGAGGAGGAACGGCCCGTCCGGGAGGGGGTCCGCCGCGGGTCGCCCCTCAGCACACGGGACTCCCCTCAGCACACGGGACTCCCGCGTCCAGGGCAGGAGCACAGCTGCACGCCGAGTAATCTCCGCCTCAGGGACACCTGTGGGCGTTCCGTGCTGGAATGAGCCCGTCGGTGGCAGCGGCCCTTCGGCAGAGGTGGCTTTGCGCGGGTGGAAACTGTCGGGGGGGAGCAGAGGCAGAGCGGAGTGTGGGGGCGTACAGGTTATGTACCACAGGTGACGCTGCGGATGGATCTACAGGTTCATATACATCACAGGTGACCCTACGGATGGATGGACGTGCAGGTTATACATCACAGGTGACCCTATGGATGGATGTACAGGTTATATATATATCACTGGTGACCCTACAGGTGATCCTACGGACGGACATACAGGTTATATACCACGGATAACCATACCAATGGACATACAGGTTATATACCACAGGTAACCATACCAATGGATGTACAGGTTATATACTACAGATAACCATACCAATGGACATACAGGTTATATATATCACAGCTGACCCTATGGATGGACATACAGCTTATATATATCATAGGTGACCCTGCGGATGGACATACAGGTTATGTATGACAGGTGACCCTATGGATGGATGTACAATTCATATATATCACAGGTGATCCTATGGATGGACATACAGGTAATGTACCACAGGTGACCCTACGGATGGACACACAGGTTATATATCACAGGTAACCATACCGATGGATGTACAGGTTATATATATCATAGGTGGCCCTACGGATGGACATACGGGTTGTATATGACAGGTAACCCTATGGATGGACATACAATTCATATATATCACAGGTGATCTTATGGATGGACATACAGGTTATGTACCGCAGGTGACACTATGGATGGACATACAGGTTATATACTACAGGTAAGCATACGGATGGACATACAGGTTATACATCACAGGTGACCCTACAGATGAATGTCAGGCACAGATCGGTGTTGGCCTAAACCAGCAAAGGTACACTTTTAAGTCCAACTATTGCACACGTTCCAGCCTGCCACAGCAAAGAGATTCACAAAGCCTGCTCAGGAAAAGCTACCTCACAGTGGAAAAATAGAGGAAGGATCTCTGTGTTGCTGTTTGGGGCTCCATAGCCCATGACACAGGCTTCATGTATGATTGACGCCCGTGTGAAGCACATCGAGAAGATGCAGGTGTCTCTTCACTGCAAAGAGATGAACATGATAAATTTGACGTTTGCTGTGTGTGTGTTTGTGCCCATACTGAGCTGTCAAAATGCTCAAATGTCAAAATTTCAATTCTTGAAATCTGAAAGTTTCCTTTGAGGGGGAGGGAGGGGAAAATATGACTGGAGGGGCTGCAGGGCAAGGTGACAACACTGGACTGGGAGGAAGAAAAATAATGGCTGTCAGAGGTCACTGGCAGACCCCGTAGTAGACAAGACCACAGTTCAGTGTGAATCAGGATAAAGTAAATGGGGAATGGTGTCGCTGGCCACAACTCCTGTGCCGGAGTAGATGTGAGAGTAGAGCATTTACAGATCTTAAAGGAAGTCTAGACTTTGTCTGCACCCGTAACAAAAAAATGAGAAGGGATATAGGTAATGCTTCCCTGCCCTCATAAATACACACACATGCGGAGTTCAGAGACCTGCTTGCCTGAGCCTGCTCAGATACCTCAGGGTGAAGTATCAGGTTAGCTGTAAAGCAGCCAGTAGGCCCCCGGTGCAGAGTAAGGTGGTGAAATTTCACGATCTCGTTTTCATTCCACGGCCCTATTACAGTTCTGCCTAGAACTTCTTAGAGGTTTTATGCAATGACCCGAGTATGTATCAGCATATCCTAAACATTTCGTCCCTTACCTGTAACAACTTAAGAAAAATGGTATTTTTGTTGCTACAGGGTATTTTAAGAGTCTAAGATTATTTCCCCCTTTGACAGAATACCATTGAAAAGTTTATCAGTCTTTTATTTTAAAGGAAATGAACCTTGGACATAAGTCTGAAAAGATGTGTAATGTATTCACTGCTCTTGCTTCTGATGAAGAGTGGGGTTTTTTTTCCCTGTCATCTGCAAAACTGCTACTTGCAATTCTTATGTGCCTTCCTAGGTCAAATTTCCCTTTTCCTTTCATACACAGGGTAGGTCAATGATCTAATGGTGACTGAGCTCCAAATATTAGTATGTTTTGGAAAATATGGTAATAGAACTTGGAAATAACACTCAGACTGCTTTAATTTTAAGACATTTTTAAGCTGACATATACCTTTTTCCTACGTAGATATCCAAAGAAGAAAGAAAGTGATTTTATGAATTTTAAGTTTCCGAGTTTTAGATGGATATGCACAAAAAACTAGTTACATTTTCATTTATAGTCATCAGAAGAACTACTGTAAACCTACATGTAATGACCCCATTTCTCCACATGAGTAAACTGATAGCTTAAATAAATCTTTTCAGGTCAATGCTTTAAATGTGATACTTGCAGAATGACTCTTGTCCTCGTTTAAATCAGTGGGCACTGCTTCATGGGACCAAGATTTTCAAGATCAGTCGTAGTAATCTGTATGTATGATAATGTGACTATTAATCACTTGAAAACTTTTTAAGGAGTTATATAAAAGAGCTGTAGTATACCTTAGAAGAAA
Source organism: Anarhynchus alexandrinus (assembly GCA_008711295.1). NCBI lineage: Eukaryota > Metazoa > Chordata > Aves > Charadriiformes > Charadriidae > Anarhynchus > Anarhynchus alexandrinus. Next base: position 132,075 of record VUYV01000457.1, read on the forward strand.
ACCCAAAGTCATGGCTACTCTTAAGTCTGTGAACAAAGATGACTACCCAAATGTCTTTAAAAACAGTGCCAGATGATAAGCTTGCCCTGGGAGTGTGGTTCTCTGGGTCAAGGCTATTGTTATCCATTGCCTCATGCTTTTGTTCTCCTGATATGCCCACAGTACTATACAAAGCTGAGAAAGTTGTTTTATTTTGTCCCCCCCCCCCCCCAAAAAAAAACAAAAGGGAAAAAGGGGACAACAGTGAGTTTATCGATCCAGCTCTGAGGTTAGATGCTGCCAGGACAAGGCTTGCTGCTTCAGAAAGCTGAGCACCGTGAACGCCGAGGGCTACTCAGTCTCTCTGGAAATCAAACCTAACATCATCTCTGGTTTGGCACTGTAAGACAAAACGCCCAAATCAAAGGGTGTTGTTCTCTATTTCAGTGACTTCTCCAGTGCTTGGAAGCAAGTATGAAACAAATGCTGCTACTATCCCCATCTCCAGACCACTGGAAAAGTAACAGATTTAAACATAAAACATGGTTGGTTTTTTCCCCTCTGTAAAACCCATACGAGCTATCATGTTATTTATTTTAAATGAGTTATGATTTGTATAATGTCATGACATTAGATATCTGACACACTAATGGTTATTAAGTCACTATATTATTTTAGTGTTTACTAAAATTATAGTGGTGGTTAGAGTTAGAGCTGTCGTATGAAGTACATAAAAGTGATATTCAGCTTTATTTAAAAAATACAGAACAAATGCACAATTGTTATCCCATGAAGCACATTTTACAGTAAATGAAAAGCAATGTAATTTCCATCAGAATTTGGAACTAAGGTAACTAAAAATATCGCTGATTACAATTCTGTTGTAAAAGTGAAAAAACAAGCACCATATTCTTAAATATAAGCATTTTTACATTCATAAAAATTCAAGACTTTTCATTTTGGTAGAGCACTTCAAAGAAATACAAATTTGTAGTTTAAGTTGCATCATAATCATTCTATCTACATTTTAAATGCTCAGCAGCATTATAATACAGAAATAATCACTACAATGTACACATAAACAAAAATAAAAGTTAAAATGAGTATGAACACTAATGGTTTTTAAAATAATGCACACATAATTATTTTTAAAGATACGTAACACATATTTCATGCTTTACTTTCTGGTAACATAAAAGAAGAAAGCCCTCCTAAACATTCAAATCCTTTTATCCTTTGTCCTGACTCCAACTAAACTTGGTGAAGCTGGAGTTTACCTGGCACAAGGCTCAGTGAAAACATACAATGACAACAGAATTTGTCCAACTGACAATAAAAAAAAGAGATCTATGTACACAGTTCTTTGTAATGCATGTCTATGCACAGAAATCCTTCAACTTAGCTAATGTTAAGGAGTTTGATTTCTAAAATCAAATGGAAAACAGATCGGGAGATGGTAAAGGCATTATATTTAGCTTTGGAAAGGTCCAACTATTAAAAAATTCAGAGGTCCTCAAAACACGTACCAGAAAGAAATACTAAAGGTACAGGAAATTAAGAACAAATACAAAGATCCTACACTATGTGAAATACCACCTGCTGTTTCTGTAAAATATATGTTTGCCTAACACTGAGTAATCCCAGTGCTTTCAATGAGCATACTGCAATTTGTACAAACTTCCTGGCAAGTCTAAAAAGAATTAGGGCCCAAGAGGACTAAAAGGTGCTTTTAGTTTCTTTCTAATGTAATCAAGTAACACATGCCAGCCATCATGGGAATTAGATTCCTACTGTACAAAAAGCACCTCAGTGTCAAAGGTATCACACCTGATTAAAATGATTGCACAGTCCCACGCAGATTTCCTGCACTGTCACGGATTTCACCCAGCTTGTTCAGCTTTCAGTGTCTCAGGATGCTTATGGCACATCTGATAGTGGCACTTATTAAAACCTCCATGAAAACAGTATGCCTTTTATTTCTTAAAAATATCTATATCTTTGCATACATTTTAGGGGGAAGGTGGCTAGACTTGTACATTTATCATCTAACAAAATACAGAATACGTATTTCAGCTTTACCAAGTTTTGCCTCTAAATTGTATCATTTGAAGTTTCTGGATGGCGCAGTTAAATTCCTAAGTACATAAATAACCCTATATCACTAGTATTGACATTTATTACTGGTAATCCTCTAACAGCAGGTAATATAAATGGCTTTAACATATGGTGACATAAACATAATGTGACAGATTTCAGGAATCTAACCAGCATTTGTTGTGCAGGAAAAAGCATACAATTACTAACATAATAGTTTTATCCAGGATAACAGACAATGAAATCTAAGCTACCTCATAAAATTTCCTATGGCAGAATTAGGACTGGAATACCACGAGAAGATCACTTTAGTTAACATGAATTGTACAGAAATGTCATCTTATCTCTTATCCCTCAGAACAAAAAGATTTATTTGTTCTCCCTTAAATATGCTATGGCTTACTTTCTTAAATCCAACTAGATAAGAATAATTCCTCTATGTAAAGGCACATCCAGAATGTACCAATGCAAATACATGTTTTGGAGGATTTATTTCCACAAAGGAAGAAAAAGCCAAGAAGCTACCTCCAACAATAGATATTTTGTATTAACACATACCATTATTATTTGCACAGAACAATTTACAATATCAACAACTATGTTAAAAAATAACAACAGCGATTTAGTGCCACCGGACTTGTGTTTTCAGCTGCTGTCTCGGCAAATACAGACATGCAGCAAACACGAGAACAAAATCAGGATTTGTTTCATACATGGCTCCTGCGTAAGGACTAGCATGGCTGTCCTTCACACGGCCTGCTCCTGCAAAGTCCCGCTAAAGCATCTGGAATTTCAAGATTGCATATACAAATGCATACCAAAATTAGCATAAATATCTTACTTGTGGCTTGTCACGTTCTTACTCAGCTACTGACTAATAATGACTTTAACTATACACACATATAATAAATAAGCTTTGCGCAGTTGAAGCAACTGAGAATACCCAGTGACTTTCCTTTAATTTCATTTTATATCTCATTAGTTAAGTGGATAGTTCCTGTGCTGCAGCTGCTCCCATCTTCCTTAGCAACATTTGTACAAGCACATTCTTTTATTTTCATATAATTAAATTCTCTAGCAAGAGGGGGAGAAATAGTCATACCATGAAAGGGGAAACTGTCAATACCCAAAGTGCTGACACATCCATTAGGTAAATAAGCTGGAAAATTTACTTTCTCTAACTATCTCCAGAAGCTTTAGCTAGCACTTGCTTTAGTCAGAAGTTTATTATATTGACAGTATCCCTTCAAAGGAAAATTCCAGTGCAGTATAGAAATTATTTTAATCAGTACAACAAAATCACTATGGGCTAATGTCAGACAGATGCAAACACACAGACAGGCGTGCACACATACATTCTATATGATCCCCTCCCTTGGGAGGGAACGGGATCTTCCTTGCACATCACGGAACAGCAGCAGTTTGCATCTTGGGGGCCTGGCTCGCCTGCTCTGCGGCATCAGCAACCATAGGAAAAAAGTCAATCTCTGCTTCCCACGCACCCAGATGTGTAAGGAATTTTCAAAGAGCTGGGTTTCACTGTAGGCTTGTAAAGACATCAGGCAAAAGGTTTGCCTGAGCACTGCTGACTTGCTCCCACAGCAATGGCATTTTTTGCAGCTGAGGATTTAAGAGCACTGGGCAAGAACAGGTCAAGAGTGTCCTCTGAAAGTATAACCACTGAACGAAGCCATGCCTCAGGAAAAGCATCAGCTTCTCCATTTCAGTTACTCGTGGGATTAAAGCCAACAGAACATACATTCATTTATACAATTTTTGGTTACTTTATATTAAAACATTTGTTTTGACATATCTAAGGATTACTATATTGGATTCCTTTCAAGAGCCTGGAAAGTCTTAAATTTCTAGTATTCCAAACAAGAACATATAGTTCTTTTGTCATTTTTGGCATAAAAATGGGCCCTAGTTGAGAAGTACAATTAAAATAGCAGATCCAACAGACACAGACAGCTCTTTCATTCACTGAGTAGAGGTATTGAAAATTATCAATAGCTCCGGGAACTGCCCTGAGAATTCCTATCTGTTCCTACCAACCAAATATTTACTTAGCATATCATCTACTTGTATTAGTCTAATATGAGATTTGAGTCTTTCTTTAATGGCATCTTGTAAACGATGATGAATTTTGGAAAGAAGTGGCTGTAACATGATAAATTCTGGATGGATTATGACTTATTAAAAACCACTATCCCACTGCCACCTACCCTACAGTTTCTCCTCATCCTCTATGTTCCATCCATTTTTAAGGGCCACCAATCACTAGAACAGTCCTTAGGACAACAGCAGTTGCAGTTAGAGGATGTATACACAGGAACCTCGGTTAAGAAGTAGGTGTTTTGCCTATTGCACGCCTCATATTTTCAGATTGCCACTCCAAACGCTGAGTAGCCAGTAGGTGCAACAGCACACATCTGTCCGCTCGCTGCTGCCAGCTCGGCAGGAAACCTCTCCTCCCAGTTCAAGCTGAGGAGAAAGGATCAGGCTGAAAACCTCAGACCTGCTCCGCGGTGGAATCTCAGCCCATTGCAGGGTTCTCTATCAAGAAGCGCTTCTCCTTCTGCCCTTTAACATTTAGGCACGCTACTCTCTTGCAGCAGCAGAAGTCGTTTCAAGGTTAAAAAGCATGAAATCTATTGCTGTGAAAAAGAACAGGAGAGAGACAGAAGCAGCTTAACTAGTTTCTTTTTTTTCTCTCTTTTTTTTTTTTTTGTGAAATTCCAGCTATAACAAAAAGTAAGGTGCTTTTCACTGTCAACCAACATAGCTCTCATGGGATCTGAAGTTTTTATACCTAACAACAGAGATTAATACCAATGATTAGTACCGGCAACAGATTGCAACTCTCCGTGACAAAGTCCGAGACAGTTCTTACTTTAGGGAAGTTATTTTTATAAATACATTCCTGCAGAATAACTCCATATTGTGGAATCCATCACAGGACTTAAGCCTATTACTTGCTGAGAAAAAGTGGTAAAATAACTGGGTGCCTTTGACAGGTAACATGACTTTTATGTTGAAAGAACAGTTTCCATTTTCACTAGCTTTAAAATAGTTGTTCACCCAGCACTGCTGCAACAATTTGGTACTTTACATAAATTAGCATTTGGACATCCTACCCACATGAATGGATTTGTGGATGTAGGCTTGGCTCACGAAAAACTGCTGTGCTAACATGTTTAAGGCTTAGTGAAGCACTGAAATACTGTTTTGACGAGGACTTTTTCCAAAGCCTGGGTCTCTGTTTTTTTAACCTCCCTTTCCATCTGAAAAGAAGGCTGAGATTTCGTGCATTAATTTTTCTGAGGAGAAGCAACATGTAACAGCTAATCTCAGAAATATCAGCTCTGGCACATGATAAAGGAGAAGAAAGTGTAGAGGGAATAAATAAATATTAAGGAGGAAAACTTGATGACTGCTGTATGTAAGTACCAAATTACGTAGTCAGGGATAAAATCCTGGCCCTTCTGAAATCAAAAGCACAATACTTGTTAAATCACATACAAATGTCACTGTCAATACTGTGACCAACAGATTATTTTCCAGATGCTTTTCCATAAAACAACATTAACTCATTTTGGGAGTATTATTTTATACACACAGCATCTCTGAAAGGAAAGGAATTCACATAAGTAGAAATCTTGAATGCTATTTAAAGGGACTAAAAGCCTTTGAAGTATCTTCACTGTTTGAGTTCTCCTTGACTACTGATTAGTAAGGGTAAGTAATTACTGCTTTTTGTTTAAATATACGATCCTCTATTTTTGCAAAGTATCAGATCTGTACAATTACCATTCGTTTTGCAAATACTTTCCAGGCCTATCTGCAATTTATCTCCCGTAAGAGTTACTTCTGTAGAAAAAAAAGAGCTATTAGATTGTGACCAAAAGACATAACAGAGATAAGGAGAAGGTAAGAAAGGCACTTGTGTTCACAATGCAGTGTCAAATATTCATCGCTTCTTGCAGGCAGTTCTAAAATTCTTCGTATTTTGTGATTGCCAGTGATTTTGGATGACAGTTCAAATTGTATCCAAATTTTTGCTTGCCAAAGGGTACTTCGCTTGTTTGTTTTTTAATTTAAATATTAATCTCCATTCTGTCAGTTCTGAAATGATGAAGATGGATTAGCAGCTTGTCCAGAATATCAGCCAGGCCTTGTAGTAAACACTTGCAAGAGGCACAATGTTGGCAGAAAGCTTTTGAAATTTCAGTCCGCAAGTAAAATGTCAATTAAAGGTTTAAAAGACTTGTAATGTTTGCATAGATTAACATTCACTTGTCCTCTCATGTGCAAGAAATTGATCACTTTCATTTGCATTTTCAGGTTCATCCACTTCTTCCACAGGGTTCTTTTCTTGCAGCCCACTATTTTCTGAGCAAGAATCGTCATCTCCATCGCTATGATGGCCTTCAATACTGTGCCTGATGCCATAACCAAAGTAAATGAGGAAGCCTTCCAAGAGGAAAAAAGAAAATTTAATAGGGTTTTCAGGGAAGTAGTTAGTTATTACCCTCTGCTTGAACATATTTTCCAAAACAAGTTTCTTCTTCAGTTATCTGAATTAGAGCTCATGCTTCAGGTCTTCCCTGTTTCTATGGGAAGTGCAGGCACTAAATCACAGTGCATCATTTTTTGCGTAATTGAATGCTCTTAATAGGTCATGGAAAGTACTATCTCTAATTTATGTCTGGATGGAATTAATACAATTTTCCATATCTTAAAGGAGAATGACTGATGTACTGGGAAGAAAACGGCTACAAACAGGTCTCTGCAAAATTTTAGCTGCACTTATTAGGAAATAAAAATTGTGGCTTATTGGAATTAGTCCTATAACTTTGATTCTTTCTATTACGTCAAAACTGTATTTACAGTTTTGACTGCATATAAATACCCCTTCTGAGACATGCTCTTATTTTGATCAGAAATATCAGCTGACTTGGAAAAACACATTTGTGACTTTTGTTCAAGTATTTAAAGGAAGAGAATAAAATGTTCTAAGATGGGATTCATCAGTCCTAGCATAAGAGGCGATTGAAATGAACAGAAATACCTACCAAGTGCCATCCAGAAGCTAAATCTGATCCAAGTGTCTCCACTTAATTGTACCATCAAGTAAATATTTACCAGGATACTGAATGATGGCAAAAATGGCAATAGTGGAACCTAAAAGGAAATATTTAATATGTCTGTAGCATTAAATGTAATTTCTTGCTTGTCACACTTCAGTTATACAACACAAACTAGAGGTGACACATCCAGTCACTAAAAAGAATAGGAAAATTTTCTTCTTGAAATAGAGTGACATTTTCTTTCTCACTGGGTCTAACCACTGGTTTCTACATATATTAAACTTTTTAAATAAATTATTTTTAAAATATATTCTCTAAGGCTGTGAAGAAAAAGTTTGTCATTTATGCTGAGCATATACTAATGAATTCCTGAATTTACAGCTGAAAAATATTATTTGTGTATTTTTATATATTACTTCTTTCTGAATTGCCCACCCAGTTCCACCAGATTCCTTGACCTTCATCACTATACTTCATTAATTCCATTAAATAACTGATCTTAGAACATAAGTGAAAGCTCAAAATGAAAGGCATATGCTCTGGGAGGTACAAACTGTATTGTGGTCCAAACCACTGCACACAACACAGATAAGTGACGGCCCACTTATCAGTTTCTGAATTATCTTTCAGTTTCTAAGGGCTTAAATTGAGGTCTAAAATTACTTGGGTCTCAGCAATGTGCACTTTGGGGATGCGTCTAAAAGAACACCTGGAAGATGTGTGCTGTCAGATCCACTAGTTGTAATAGCAGCTGTTCACACCAACGTCAGTGGTACAGCCATTTTCTGCAGCCATGCTCCTAGGTATGTCACACATTTCGATCTGTGGGCAACGAAACCCTTTCTCTAGACCTGAGAAGATCTGGACTGAACTGCACATGCTGATGAGCATGTGAGTCATTAGCATCTGCTACCCTTACCTTCACCAAAAAACCTGCAATAGTGGCAGTTCAGTAATGAAAGACTGCCTGAAAAAGGACCATCTCTCTCTCTCTCTGCCCCTCTCCCACTTGTTAGCATCCATCCAAAACTCTCATTACAGAATAACATAGAGAATATGTTATTCACCATAAAGGCCACTTTCTGCTGGTTCTGAGGCTGCCTTTGGATGAGAAGAATGGTAACTATGAAGGACACCACCAGTACAGCAAGAAGGCCAATACTCCAGGGCTCCAAGTTAGCAATGAAATCAATCCCATAAGTAGTGAGGACGCTCAAGCCACAAACCAAGAAAGCTGTGTGAAAAAAAAAAAAGAATGATGGAAATGGGAAAGAGGTCACTTAATCTCTGCATTGAAAATGACATGACTTTTAAGAGGAATGATAGCAGGTCTTCAGTATGAAATGTTTTCATGAAAATGCTTAATTAAAGGAAAATGTAGTAGACTGCAGATTAGATCCATCAAGAAGTATAAAAGCATTCTGCGGAATGTCACATTAATTACGACTGAAAGAAGGCATGCTATCACTGGATTTTGAATTTTGTCTTTAGTAAAATTCCATTATTTGTGGTAATGCATTATATGAGTGTGGATAGCTGAATACTTACCTAGGAGACCCACCAAAAAGTTAACGGTAGTTGCGGTCTGCTCGGTAGGTAAACTGGATGGATTAACCAAGGCCTGAAGACTGAAGTGATTCTCTTGTATCATATTTATCTGTGATTCACTTACTGCAGATTCCCTTTCAGATGCAGCCAAAGCTGCTTTCTCTGGAGAATATTTTGGTTGCTCATAGGTTAAACTGGGTTGGTACCTATGCATAAAAAAAACAGGATATTAAAAGTTGAGCTTACTTTGGCATTTGAAGCAATATGACTCTAGGAATGCATTTAAATACTAAATTATTTGCAGTACAGATTTAGAATTTCTCAATTTACAACTGCACTGCAACATCATATATTATTAGCCACTATCATATATAAACAAACTTTGGCAACTTGCTTTTTTGCTGGGTTTGTCTTGGGATTTTTTGGGCAGTTTTTTAAGCTACGTGAATGCACCAATGGGTCAGATAAATGACCAGTCTCTTACAAAAAGAGGGGACAGGGTCTGGTGGTCAATGGCAGGGAAAGGGTAGGGGAATGTCTTTCTGACTTGCTTCCTGTAAGTGGCCTACTAACTGGCATAAACTGAAATTTTACATATGCTTTGTTAGAATTTAAGTGTATTTTTAAAAATACATATGTTAAATAAATCAATATGGGATAAAATAGTCTTCTCTTTTAAAGTGGAAATTATTGCAACATTGAATTTGAGCTGAATTTAAGCTGTTCTACTTTTCAAAGTTAATTACTTAGCTGTAAGTAATAAGCACTGACTTTTTAAGTTAAAAAGAGCAATACATAATAAAGTGAGCTGTAGCTACCAATACATCAATATTATTCTATAGCTTTACAAACAGAACAGATACCAGAGTTTTACTGACAAGCAGTTATAATCTCACTCATTGAGAGATAATATTTGTACTCTTTTCTACATCTACCACATCTTGAAACACTTGTGTGGTCTTATGTTTCTGACTAGGGTAATACAAAGCAATTACTGGAACTTCTTCATCTTGTGAACTACCTAGAACATCTACACCTCTCACATACAGCCCCCACAATGTAAGAAGTCCAAGGTACAGCATCGATTGTATTCCTATCACAATATCATTCACTGAATTGTCTACACAAGCTTACATCTGGTACCTTTGGGACTAATGCTTGGACCAGTACATCTTCTGGAAAATAAAAGGTGTCTAGATTTCACACAAAGCTTTGACTTGGCTAACTGTTATACTGATATGACAATATATCATTGTTTTCTTTGATGGGTCGCTGCTTCTTAGTAATCATTTATATGCATACAGCTAATTTTTAAACATTTAGCTATCTAGCACTTCTGTTTATGTACCGACCAACACAAAATAGAACACAGCATGTTTTTGACTCACCTAAGAATGAGGACACAGGTTGCCACAAGTGAATAAGCAAGAAGTGTACCAATAGACATCATGTCCACTAAAGCCTTTAGGTCAAACAGAAATGCCATTATAGCTAAAAAAGAAAAGAAAAGAAAATGCAAAATTTGTATGAGGCTGACACAGAATCATAGAATCATCAAATCATTTAGGTTGGAAAAGACCTTTAAGATCATCAAGTCCAACCGTAAGTGCCAAGATTAATATTAAGACATATTAAGAGCTAAGATTTTAAAATCTCTCCACAGGATAACTTTACATTGTTTTACTGACAACAATATGAGGGAAATCATGGTAATCCTTAAAACCACATTTTTAAAGTCATCACCAACATTCCCAAACCTAATTCCCTACAGTTGGGAATCTCATTCATATAGACACGCACTGATGAGCTGTACAGTCATGCTGCATAATCAAGCGATTCATATTGGACTTATTTGGACATAAGTATTTGCACACATGGCTTGTTTAATTGGGGACACAATAAAAATACATTTTTATAGAATAAGTTTCAGATCCGGCAACAGAACCTCACCAAAGCTGAGAGGACGGATCCCACTGCAAAACTGGGGAAAAGTAATCTGACCCAGTAAGTCACCAGTATGTAAAACTTCTGCTGCGCTGAGAAAGAGCTCTATGTAAAGAGGATTTTGAGGAGTTGTCTCAAATAAAATAGTTTTGTGGGTTTTTTCAAATTGATTACCTTACTAAAAAAAAAAATTAAAAAATTTAAGTTCAAGTGGCCTTCAGGAAAGGCCAGCAAAATCTCACAGAAATTAATATTCTTAAGATCACTGAAATCAGAGGCAGAAACTTCCATGATGCTGAGAGTAATTATAGCACTCTTTGTGCTTATAAATGCTAATGCCACATTTCTGAGATTCTGGAATGTCTTTTTTTGTCTATGCTGTTTGCACACAGACACGCATAGCTCAAAGAAATTGGCACAAGCCATCAGTAAATGAAAGGCTAATGCTAATTGATTTGAAATATATGTGGTCAAAGAACCTCTTAAAATTTTTGTGTTTTATTAAGATTATTGGGATGCAGAAAGAATCTAAGAATCACCAGTCATCTCAACATCAAAAGAAACTATTAAACATAGCCTTTATACACTGTATGTATATGCAAATGCATTTTTTTCTGTATTCAGAAAAACTTGTAATATTTATGTTATGTGATTGCTAATATATTTGTAGACGGGTGTGTAAGTGCACAAACACACAAACACGCATTCCCCTGGTATTTCATCCTGAAGGAGAAAGCAGAATGTGATTTTCTGAAAACAAGACTGCTGTGTTACAGAAGTTTCATTTCATCTGTAAGTCTTCTTTTCCAATGAAGGAAGGAAGACCATCCTGTTTTCTTTAATGATGGTGGATGTCCCTAAATCCAAGAAGTCATTTACGGGGTAGATTTCTGAACACCTCACTGCTTTGCATGCTCAAAAAAGCATAGGTAAGCAAAGCTGAGGAACAACAGAACCTACTATAACCTCAGGTACAATAGCTATATTTAATTTTTAATCCTAGCTTCGAAAGGCTACTTGTAGCCCTGAATGTTCTTTTACGTTACAACCAAACTGAAGAATTCCTCTAAGTTTCTGACTAAGAGAAAAAAAGACACAGTATTGCTTTTCCACCTCTCAATTTGGCTCCAATTGTAAGAAACAACGATAGATCAACTTATGGTGAAGAAACCTTGGACTGACAGCAAAACATTTTGCTATGTGCAGAGTTTTGCAGTCATGATTACCACATGTGAAAAGGTAAGGCACATTAGTAACATATGACAATTGCCTCAGCTGTGGTCTTGACCTGATAACTTTAATTAAGGGGCAAAACATCTAATCTCCTTAACATTTCTTAAAGTTATGGAACTACCCATGCTATGAATGAATAGAAAAGTCAGATAATAGAAGCTGTTGCATACATCTGTAACCATTCTGGCAAAACTATTTAATCACCACAAGTTACCAAATATGCATCTTTTTAAAAATAGAAGAAGAAAAGTCTCCTTCTCTAGCAGTAGATAAAGCTGTCTTCAGGCAAGTTGCTGACACACCAAATTCCTTAAACTGTCTAAAAGCCATCCAAGTGATGGCTGCTGCATAGCTATAGTCAGGGCTGTATAACTTTATCAGTTTACCAGCTGGATAACATGGTTTTCTTTCTCCTCATCATTACTGCGATTTCAGATAAAGATGTTCATTTCATCCCACATAACTGCACTTCTAGATTATTATAGGGGAAAAAGTCAATAACATAAATTCAAATAATATAGTCAAAACAATAAAAGTAATTCTAAGCAATTTATTTGTATTCTGACAGAAGAAAAGGGAACTGATAATAATGCTTCACGTGGGAACTATCTGGACAATGACTGTGCCTTCCCACATTATTGTCAAGTACACAGTGTGAGCAGTTCCAGTCTTGTGGCATCTGAAGATGACCCTGACGATAAATAATAATATTTTAGTCTCAGTTCTGAACCTCTTATTTGATATCAATTTTAGCCAGGGTTACTAAATGTTATAAGGCATGTATTTCATATTTGAATTACTTTTAAAGACTTATTTATTGGCGTTTGAGTTAAATACTTCTAGAGCTTCCAGTTTTCCTGGGTAGACATACCACTGAAACGACAGTGAAATTTGGGCACAACTACATGTACCTCTGCAAGAAATATGGACAAAAGGGAAACAGTTGTATGTTAAAAATTTGTCTTTGTGAAACATTACGAGTTGGCAACAGCTCCCAAAATGCTGTTTTGCTAAAATATATGTGGACATGTATGTGCATACACACAAAACCCCCCAACACACACACATACCCCCCAACCACAATTTGTTAAGCCTATACAAAAACAGAAACCTTTTTCTTTAGAAGAAAATTTAAAAATCTTTGTATTTTACACAAAAGTTGATCCTGTTGCAAATGTAGAAATTTTTTCTCATGTTTCATAATAAAAAACGTGACAGTTATTTCCCCCCCTTACAGATGTGATAAATATATAGGTGCACATCAGAGAAGAAAACCCTGTAAGTAGAGCATCGGCCTAAGGGACCCAGATTAAATAACAAGCTTATCCACAATACAAGAGGCCAATATTAAAAAAAAAAATTAAAAAATCATTTTGAATTCTGTGACATTAAGGACATCATCACCACCACCATGATTGGCACGATCTGGAGATCTTACACCCTTTGATTACTTGGTAATTTTATTCCCATTGTACATGCAAGGGAAGTTAACAAGCAGCCCTTTTCAAAAATATAAAGTACCATGCACGTGCATAGAGTGTTCAAATCTCAGTTTTAAGTAACACGGGCTTTGAGAGCTTACCAGAGATGACCCCTGCTGTCAAGGTGGCAGAAACTGGTGCCTGCCTCTTACTCACTTTGGCAAGAAAACTAAAGAGTAAACCATCGCGTGCCATGGCAAACAGAATTCGGGGCAAAGGGAACATAGAGCCGAGAAGACTAGAACAGAAAAATGTATAGTTCAAATACAGGTTATTAAAAGCACAATGCTTTACTGGTAAACCCAACTACACAAAAAGAAAGCTTGGAAGAGTTAATGGGTTTAGGTATAGTTTTAGTTTAGGCTCTGTGTTGCTGCTCTTGGTTTTTTGTTTGGTTGACTGATGTTCTTGGTTTTGGCTTGTTGTTTATTTTGAACCTAGGCTTTGAAAGCACTTGAGATTAACCAACAAATGCAATATCTGTGGTAGAGGAAAGTTTCACTGGTAGCCTACTTTACCTGGCAACAATCAGATTTGATAATTTCAGTCCAAAGCAAATCAAAGCTGCACAACAGTGGTTTATTTCCATATATGCAACGTGTTTAGCAGTGCACCTTTCTTTACAAGGATCAACTCTTAGTCTCACCTGCTACTGCACCAGACGATAGAGTAGCAACTAGTGGGGTCTTCGTTTTGGAACTGATTTGAGCTAGACATTTGAAAAGCAACCCATCCTTCGCCATAGCATAGATTACACGAGGCATTGGGAAAATGGATCCAAGAAGACTGAGTAAAAAGCAAACACATGCAACATGGCAAACACAGTTCATGCAGAGTTGTATCATGGACAAGATAAACAATGTTAATTAATGGCATGTATAGAAACAAAATTTATGATTGTAAGACAAAACCAGAAAGCCCCATAGCCAAAGATACTACAGATCAGACACAAACAGAAATTTCTTTTTCCCTGTAAAGTCCATAGCTTTTTCTTTTCTTTTTTTTTTTCAATTTAGTTAATGAAATTGCTTCATCAGAGAAAATTCAGAATAGCAAAATTACTCTTGCCATCACTGTAGTTCTTGGGTATTAGTGGACCAGGAACATGTTCCAGGTCCCACTAACTATGCAATTAAGCTTTAGTATTCCTGGAGAAAGTCTGTCAGTCAGCAATAGCAAATCAATAAGCATTAGCAGCATCTCTTACACTCTACGTTTCCATGTGAGGCTGCTGATTAACAGTAATTCAAAGTAAGCACCATACAGTTATACTTTGGCACATTATTTCTTTCAATTAAAGCATCTCTAGCCAAGCTTCATTAAGATTGTGGTTTTGTGGTTTTTTTTTTTTAATGAAGTAAAGCTAATTAATTTAGATTTGTTATTAGCAGAACACAGAAAGCTTTTAAAGTGTTGATAACGTGAAGCTCTTTTTAAACATATTTCTTAAATTAGGTGGTTTCTTTCCCTCAAAGCAAAATAATTGTAATTAACAAAACCAAAAACATTGAAAGGACAAAAGGCAAAATCATAGCCAGTAAAACTTCTGCAGCAAGCACGTGAGTTTTTAACCAGGTGAATGGTTGCCTTTCTTACTTCAGGGAATCGACTATATCACTTACAGAAGGCACAGCTTTTACATACCACAGATGCCAAGTACCTCCAGTAATGCTCGTGAGCCACAAGTGCTAAGGTTAGACACACATGAGATAAGTTTCATTGCATGTGAACTGATTTTGATGAATGAATGTCCCTTCCAAAAAAGAATGTTTCCTCAATCAGGGTGACAACTGATTTTCAAGTGAGGATACTGTTAAAATCCACTGCCCATTTTTTTGCTGTTGTGGCTTTGTAAAATTTATTTATGCTACCCTTCTTTAAGTACATTCACTTAAATAACAGAAATATTAACAAACATCTTTACCCTGAGGAAACAAGTTCACAACATAACATAATAAGAGGTAACTATATGGAACAAAAGCAATGATCTCAAATTTTTTTCTTAATTTTACCTCTGAATGGAGTAATATGAAATACAATTTCCTTTGTTTTGTTCTAAACTGTCATCAGTCAACAGACTAAGAGATTAACATCTCCATATGAATAAATATAATTCTTTAGAATACATTGGTAAAAGCATTTTACCATCTCAGTTAATTTTGTTTTTCAGTATTAATTTCTTTAATCTAGTTTCTGCTTATATATAACTTTTACTATTTATCAATACAGAGGAAAAACTCAGTAAAACCATCCAAAGTGAGGGGACCATGACAACTAGATAGAAAATAACTATAATCCCAGAATGAACTGTGTAAATATGACGTTCCTCAGTCAGCCTTACCATTCTTTTAATGTCATTCTGGAACTATTTCCTTTTTCTATCCCCTCCTACATCAAAATTTTCCTTTCCTTTAAATCATTGTCCACAGTCAGTGTGCTCATCTTCTTCAAGCTAATGCCTACAGGGTTATCTCAGAGTACTGTTAGCGTTAGTGCTTAAACAGGCATGTCATTTTCCTTGCTGGAAAGGCAGCCAGTATTCTTACCACTTAAGCTCACATAAATGACTCCTTACCTACATAACCTCAGGTAGAAGGCTGGCATCAGTATTTTTCTATCCCTGAATTTAAGTATCAAGCAAATGTTCTATTCTATGAAAGTGTTTATACCACATTAGAATTGGGGTGTAATGTATGTGAATACATACTAATATATCTTATGCCCTCCCTGATCTTTTTAATCAAAATAACATGTTAAGGTAAGGTTACATCCACAGTTTCACAAAGGGGAATACATTATCATATTTTCTACGTCTCAAATACCCACACAGAAACCACAGGAGGGGATGATGTCAGAAGACAGACTGGCTACTGGAGGAAAAGAGACAGGCAACGAAGATGAGGAGTGGAGCTAGTTAATCATCTCTTCAATTTTGCCTGCAAATACACAGAGCCCATAAAGCTGCTGAGTCACTGGGAGTGGACAGCAAAAAAGGACAAAACGGGTGAGGTTTATTTTATGAGTTAATAAAGATAACTTGCAGGTCATATGTCTGAAAACACATATTTTAATAAAAAACTTTTGGGTAATAAGCCAAAGAGGTAGAGTTCAATAACAGCACAGTTTAAAAAAAGGAACTTAAATTAATGCACCTGCTGCGATCAAGACCTGCTTAAGTCTAAAACGTGCTTATAATACTTATTGCTAATCCTTTGCATGAACTGAGCCTTCAAAATGAATGCATGAGCATATATTTAAATGTCATATATTATCCATCGGCTTTTCCCAATGAAATTAGTATTTCAATGTCTTTACCTTGTGGATAAAGCACAGAGGGATCCCACTGCTACAACGTATTTTGCAGGACCCCATCCAACATATTCAAATGCTACTGGCAGAGGACTTTTCTCATCTAGTAGACAGTATGGCATCATGAGTGTCAGTGCAGCTGAAACCCCAAAATAGGCCATGAAGCAGACAAGCAGGGACACCACAATTCCTATGGGTATGGCTTTCTGAGGATTCTTGACCTCTTCTCCTGAAAAAAGAAAAAAAAAGCCGCCCCACCAAAAATTCTTCATTTCCACCTTCAGCTTTAAAAGATAACATCAAAGACAAACCGTTTGTTAATCTAAGCCATGGGAATCATAATTGTAATAGAAGTTTTAAAAATCTGTATAAAAAAAAAGCTGATGATGAACAAACCTCAGTATTTTGCTGCCAGAAATAGCATTAAAAAATAGAGGTAAACTAAAGGACGTAAAATACATTCTGTATTTAGAGTACTCAAAGCCCATCATTTCTATTTATTTACCTGCTATTTATAAGTTCAATGAACTCATATGATTCTCTGATTCCCTATCAGCCATATACAAGCCAGCCTTTAGGAGAGTTACCCCATCTCACAGAACTGTGAAAGTGAGCAGGTGATTAACATGATTTGGGCAGAAAAAATTGTATACTAAGCACTTCCCAGACTTAGAAAGCAACAATTAATTTATTTAGAACAGGAATAAAATAAGTAAAATCTCCTCCTTCCTCCCAGAATGACAGCCACATTCAGGAATTAACTCAGACTCATTCTACCCGACTGAAGGAGGTTTAGGAGAAAGCAAAGGACAAACAGCAGACAGATTGTTATGTTGTTTGTGTGGGGTTTTGTTTTTTTTTTTACACAAAAAAACCATGTGAAACATATCTACTTATACATATATACACAGACATATAAATACTATACCAGTTGTTGCAATGCAGTCAAATCCTACAAAAGCATAAAAACAGGTTGCAGCACCAGCCAATGTTCCTGTGAAACCATATGGCATAAAGCCACCGCTCCCATATATACTTGTCACATTCTCAAAGGATGAGCGATTTCTATAAAGAACAAAAATACAGCACAAAAAGAACTTATTTTTTTATTATTGGTAGGACAAACACATGCATCCTCCTCCCTCTCATGCATCCCCTCCTACGACTCTGGAAAAACATGGTAAGATGCTCTTGTCAGGACAGAGTTCTGCTTTACAAAAGTGTACGAGAAGACATTTTTATGTCAGGGCTTGTAAGAAAGACAAAAATAACAGTAAATGGAAGAGCACCCGAATCAAGTAACTATTATCTAACTCACTTTGCAGTTTGCAGCAAGACATATGAAAACACTAATGGTACAGGCAACTCCTGCTGTCATACTCACATACTGCAGTTAATAAATAGCTTAAGGACGAGAAGCCAGTAACTTCTCAAATGGCCATGGACAAGAGTATTGAAATAAGGTGATTTTTTACAGGAGACTATAAACAAGAAAATAAAAACCTATTTTTAAGGGGATAAAAAGTTTATCATTCCCAGGAACAAAGCTATTAGTTGATACATTATCTGCAATACCACAAAAGCAAGTATAACATAAAACTGCTTGGGATATAAGCAAGTAAATTGATTAAAAGAAACAATTACTCTGTTACTGCAGTAAGGTTTATGAGATAGTCTTCACTTATTTTCCAGTTGTCAGCATCTCCTTTCACAAAACCAGAAATCATAACGAAGAGTAGGACCAAGATGTTAATAGCAGTGAAAATTTTATTCACCCATGCAGATTCTTTTACTCCAAAGGATAAAAGACCTATAAAATAAAAATATTTATAGATGTGAATAGTCCCTTTAACTAATAAAATGGCATTTTAAAGAAGACATACATGAAAGTACTGTGAATAATACTAAAAAAACAGCACTAGATTTTATACTTCAAAAAAGTGGTAACACCAATTTACAAGACTCTTTGACAGCATGGCAATAGGCAAAGGTTTTGGAAACCATAAAACAGAAAGCTTCTTTAATTATATTCCCTTTTTTATTATATTATATTTAAAAGTATTTTAAGCAATTGTTACTTACTGCTTTTCTGAGATTCCAATTCATACCTCTATTTTGTGCAATGGAGCAAAAACAGGTACAAGAATTCTATGCTTGGTGAAAACAGATTAGTAGAATCTATTCTGTACAGAATAATTACTCATTAGATTAATAAAATAATCAAACTTATTAGATTAATAATATGATCTGTTCACTCTAAGTTTTTCACGGCATATCCACCGTAGAGTGAGAGCCCCATTTCCTAGCTCATTAATAAAACATTTAAAAGAAACACACACCTCCTGTTCATAAACACTGATTCGTAGAGATTCTAGAAAAAAGACTGATACAAAATACACATGCCTTAGGTTGCAGAGCAGTGCATTTAAACAATCTGAAAGTTACTTCATCAGGATCCTACTGTGTCATTAGATTTGTAACAACTGTAAGTGTAGTAACAGTTTAATGGAAGAGCGGGCAGTGAGCAGATCAGGAAAAATTAAATACAATGGGAAAGCCTCCACAGGTTCTTTGCACTCAAAGCATTTCCACTAATATCACATACATACTTTGCCTCATTATTTAGAGATTAAGTCTGAAAATTTTAAGCCTCTCAAGATAATGTCCAAAAAATGTCCAACTCTGCTAATGAGACATTTGGTATCTTATCATAGCACAG
Source organism: Anarhynchus alexandrinus (assembly GCA_008711295.1). NCBI lineage: Eukaryota > Metazoa > Chordata > Aves > Charadriiformes > Charadriidae > Anarhynchus > Anarhynchus alexandrinus. The sequence goes on from VUYV01000457.1 coordinate 151,472, forward strand.
AAATTATCACATAAGCTACTCAAGTTTTCTTCCCCAATGGCATTTTTATTTGAAATAGGTGTATGCTTTCTTTAGCTTAGTTTCTCTAAAAAAAGCAGTGTCCAATCAGCTTAATGCAGTATGAAACATAGTATGTACATTTTTTAAATCCTTTCTGTAGGGAAAAAAAAAACAACAAACCAGATTTCTGTGGACTTTCCCTTGTGCTTAGCACGTAACATTTTCTGTAAAACATCATCTGCTACCCCTATGATTCAGCTTTGCGCAGCTCGGAACCCAATTACTGTATCATGCTCAGCCTGCGTAGCCCTCATCCATCCCTACCACCCCTCCTCTCAACAGCGGTGAATTCCACCCAGTTAATTCACTGGTGGTTCAGCTGCTTTGCAGAGAGACCTGGAGAGGTAATCTGCAGCACAAGCACAAGAGAAATGAAGAAGGAATGATTGTGAGGATGAAAAGACAGGACACAAATGAAAACTCAGGAGCAGTAGAAAACCACAGGAGAAAGATTTCCTCTTCTATCAAGAATGTCTACTCCTTATGTTAGGATGCAGAAATGGCAACAGAGAAAACAGATACAAGATGGCAGCATCTACACTAGCATTTTATAGTTTGGGTTGTGGAGTGCTCTGGTTTTCAAAAGGTTAGTTTTTTCCTCCTTCCTTTGGAGAAGGTGAAAATGAGAGGTCCATTCCAGCTACACCAAATTCAATCCCATCACTCCTGAAGGCATAAGGGTCTGAACTGGTCCTACAGGCAACTTTGAACCACAAGGCTGGCAGGATGGTGGACTAACACTAGTCTAGTAAACTCCCTGATCTTCCTAAGTGCAGACACAGGGGCCTCAGCACCAACCGTTAATGCCGATAAATCACAAAGTATGTTCTGTTTGCAAGGCTGAAATTCTTCTGAATCTCAAGGCATTTATTTTTAAAACTTCTACAAAATTAATGCATTTAAGTAATATTCTACTCTTAAAACTGTACAGTGAACTTCCTCAAGGTTCCACTTTTGCTACTTTCTTGTGGCTTACATTAGTGACCATATGACAACCACCTCAAAAATTTTGGGTAAAATTTCTGGAAGCATGGGTGTTGAGTCAGCTTGGGAATACCTACACTGCAATGTGACTCACAGTGTAGCTGCATCCTAAATCTTTTAAATAATGTAGTTCTCAAACCTTTTTCAANCACCTACACTGCAATGTGACTCGCAGTGTAGCTGCATCCTAAATCATAGAATCATAGAATGGTTTAGGTTGGAAAGGACCTTGAAGATCATCGAGTTCCAACTAAATAATGTAGTTCTCAAACCTTTTTCAATAAGGGACTTCAGCATCTTATGTATTTTTTGTTCACTGCTTTCTTCTAGCAAAACAAACAAAACCAAAAGAGGCAGAAGAAATGAAGATACAAGCACACCCATAAATTAAGGCTTACTACCGTAGGAGCTCACGTTTTTCTGTACAGAGACCTAATAAAAGTTTAGGACGCGCTGGGCACTCATTCTAACATCAGGAGTTGAATGAAAATATTTTCCCAAGTACTGAGTCCAAAAAAGCCCCTCGTAACAGAAGGTTATACCCATATAAATTAACAGTTTCATTTTCCAGAGAAGAAAAGGTCCTGCTGTTGTTTGATCTAAAGAGAGATGGAACACAACAAATATCTGAGATATGGGTAAGACTTCTACTGAACACTGAAATACTTGTAGGACCGGCTGCAAACAAACTATACATTTTAAAATACACATAACTGCTTCCTTCTCTGCTGGTGGCAGTAAGAATGTTTCCTTGTGGAAAGCAATTGTTAAATGCAAACATGCAAATAAATTGCAGTATTTTGGGTCTTTCCAATCCCTCAAAAAGCCGGTGTCAATTTTTGTGATTTAAAAACATGATACATGAGTAAAGATGTAAAAGAAACAGAACTGAGTGGAGTAGTCATGAAATGTTTACTCAGGTTTTAAACTGGTCTGTTGGGCCATGTCAGTACCGTAGAGTGCCCTTTAGCTCAAACAAGTTCTAGGCTAGACAACTCTTTAGAAGACTTAAAAAGGGGAAAGTTATTTTATACTAAGTTATCAATTTAGAGTGAAAAAAAACATTACAAATACCCACTACATGCACAATATGTGACTTAAAGAGAGCATATCACATCACCAAACTACAGAGCTTAACCTCAAGGTCCCTCCGAAAGCATTCACTAGCAATAAAGCCATAAAACCCACATAAAACTGTTAATTTTCCTGTTATCATCAATCTCTATCATGGGTTTTATAAAAAAGTACTGACAAGTGATTATTTCATGTCTCATCTTCAAAAAAAAAGAAGGTACACATGAAATTGTATTATACAAATTTAATTCCTAAAGTCATTGTGTGAATACACACATGCACATCTAAACATCTTGGACGTTAAAAAGGTATTTCTGATAAAACACAAACTACAATTTAGCATTTTTGTCTGTAATAAACAGTGACATCACAACCACCATAAATGAAGCCATATATGTGTCTTACCTGATAAAAGCAATATAAGGAATACAGCAAAGAAGTCAGGATACTCTGCTAGCCCAGAGTAATTCATTTTGAAGTAGGTTCTGAAGAAATGACCAATCTGTTTTCCAAGAAGTTCATCAAAGGTGCCGCTCCAGGCTCTTGCTACGCTTGATGTACCTTCACAAAATACATTTATGTTTAGGGTATAGCATACATACAAGGATACAGTTACTTCTACTGAAAAGGAAAAAAAACTAAGCATGTTGCTACTTGAATTTTAAAAAGCAGAACTTGGGAAAAAAAAAATCACTGTTTTAACACAAGGAATTTTAACATTTTAGAATTTTTCTACATAGTTAAATGATAACATATTATTCTACAGCTAAAATATACAAATTTGTACCTCACTTATTCCCAAAGTATTGGAGATACTATTTCTGTGTGATTGATATTTGATGTCATTCTGGAAGACACTTATTTCTAAAGTTACAATATGGTGTATGTTAAACAATATAAAGCAATGTAAGAAAACAATTTAAGAAAGAACATGAAGGAAAGTTTGTGCACCTGGAAGTAAAGCAAAAAAAGCCCTAGGAAGATGTATATTGCTGAAGGCAGTATTTAAGACTAATACTCTCCTCTGGTAAAGCATGTATGTGGCCACAGCTCAATACAACCTTATTTTTACCACTCTCCTGTCATGAAATACACTTCAATACAATACAAACTCCGGCATATTGATTTTGTAGTGATTTGGGCAACAGTCCTGTAGTTAGGTATACATATAAAGCTAGGCATGCTTACACGCAATACAATGGATGCTTGGAACACGTACTTCTTGAAGGAAATGTTTTTGAATCAAAAAACATTGTCTCTGCTAAAGCACTGAAATAGTTACTTGAATATCTGCCTTATGAGCATTGATTTTATTCAGATCAGGTCAACTTTGTATTTTATGGGATTACATGATTGGACACCATTTAATAAGCATGAGGTTACAGTAACAACTTAGTACTTAAACTTCATGACTTTCTTGAAGCGAGATACTACAGTGATGGGGTCCCTGTAAATGTCCTTGCTGTGCATACTCAGAAAAACATATGCTTATTGATTTTACTGAAATTATTCTTGCTGACAAAAGACAGCAAAGAAATCCTCTTCATTCTTGTGCATCATCACTGAACTGTCTGATACAATTTTCATACAAGGTATGCAGTTCACGCTGCTGAAGACTGTTATATAAAAGCATCTTGCAAAAAACCTGTCTGCAATGGTGATGCACAGGAGGAAATAACCTAATCAAATTACCTTGGGTCCCAGCAGGAGTAAAGAGCAATAGCAACTAAGTATAGAGACAGAAAAGAAAGACAGACCCAAATCCGTATCGATCTAAGATGTCTGCCTCAGAAACCCTTGAGACCTGTGTTTGTTCTTAATCTTACCTATAACATAGGATAAAATGAGATTCCAACCAGTGATAAAAGCCCACAGTTCACCGACAGTTACGTAAGTATACAAATACGCAGAACCAGTCTTGGGAACGCGAGCACCAAACTCAGCGTAGCAGAGACCTGCCATCACAGACGCCAGCGCAGCAATGAGGAAAGAAACAACGATGCTAGGTCCAGAATCGGATTTGGCTACTTCTCCAGCAAGGACATAAACCCCAGCACCAAGGGTGCTTCCTACTCCCAGGGCGATAAGGTCCACTGTTGATAGGCAGCGGCACAACTTGGAGTCCTCGAGGCTGTCACCGCTGACGTTCTTCTTCCGCACCAGACAGCGAACAAAGGACAAAGCTGGTCCACAGGGCAACATGGTGGATGTAGAGCTCTGAAATAAAAGAAATTTTTACAGTACATAAAAGGTAGCATAGGCACTGGTGAAAAACAATGAAAAAACATATTTGCGTAAAGAACTTTAATCACACCTACTAATTAATATATTTACACTCTTCTGTGACATTAAATAAGCTGGCATGTGCTTTTTCCCCAGGAAACAAATCAGGGATTCAGTATTCCTAATTTTAGATTTAGCACTTATTTCCCCAGGGAAAGACATCCATTATCTTTAGGTTTACTACACTGCTGTAAAAAAGAAATTTCTATTTATCTGCTAATGGCCACTTCTTAACCATTTCTAAAACAGAACCAGAGCATATCTCTCATATATCATAAGGACTTTTAAGATAAGGATCAGCACCAACATAAATAAGGACTTTTAAGATCTAAAACTCCACCACCAAGGCTATAAACAGCAAACACTTTAAAATACAGCATTCTGACAGAGCCAATGCAATCTCCTTTTGCCTTCAAATACATGGCGTTTGCCTTTAGAATTTGCTTCAGTAAAAACTGCTTGAAAGCAGATCAAAATAGTGTTTCTACTCCCTCCCACACCAATGAAGTTTCCCAGAACTGATTATCTTTACGAGAAATCTCGTACAACTCTCCCTGCCAATCATCTAATAAAACCTGATGGGGTAACTGCTCATCCCATGCCAACTGCCGTTCCTCAACATTCTGAGTGCTTGTCACAGTGCAGGGTGCAATCAGCTCTGGCACACAAGCTCAGATTTTGTGACCAGCTAGGTCCTGGAGGCCAGCAGATGGGCAGTGCTTCGCTGGCCTGTGATCCAAGTGCCTGCTAGGAGGAACGGCAGTGACCCTGCTTCCCAACTCAAAAAAACGATAGCTGAGGGTCCAAAGCATTTGTTTGGGAGGCAGGACATGAGCATCCCATAGAAAATACTACCTCAAAGAGGCAGCAATAATGTACAAGTTCTGCCTTTCTTTAAGTATTTGAATTGTATTGCTGATGATGAGTTTGGGAAGAATTAAGCGATACCATTTGCCACTTCCCCAAACTGATGTTTGTCTTTGCAACCCATACCAGAAATATCTATATTCTGATCGTGATTTGCTAACTGGAACCCTCCTGGGACCTGAGAATCTTTTTCATTTAGACTGAAGATATTCTGCTGATAGATTCCTCCCCGGTCTGTTATCAGTTTCCTGGACCAGTAAAGGACATTCACAGTAGTTCAATCCACTAACACTAATCCACTTGACTTTGCATCAAGATGGAAAGCTCACTTAGCAGTGTTTGATCCTAGAACAAAGAGAACTGCCATCCTGAATGAGAGATTGCTTGAAAAAAATCCCCTTGGGTATGAAAAAGAAAAAGAAAGAGATTTCCCTGCAGAAACATTTTCTCCCTATTCCTGTAATAGCTCCCCAAGTACACTCAGATGGGCCACTTCTGTCTTCAAAGAGCATTCTTAAAAAAAAAGGTCTCCGTTCCCTTTCAAGAAAAGGGAAGTTGATAAAGGATGGTGAATGGAATTGAATACCTCTGAGCAGTGATGCTTAATGCCCATTAGAAAGGTGACAGCTGCCCCAGGACAGTGGAAGGAGGCAAGACAGGCACGTTTCCAAAGCTCTGCTGCAATTAGGTGGTCCTTTCAGCACTGCCAGACTCCCAGAGATAAGTATCTGCCCATGGTATCTAGACTTCACCCACTGAGGCGATTCCACACATCAGCTTCAGAACTAAGATGATGTGCATGTCGGCAGACAGAAGAGATCCGTAAGTTCTTCTGAGGGAAATCAACGTTTAACTGTCCAGGCAAAATCCCCTGCTGTAGCTCCTGAACTCTTCAGTAAGAGCAGCCTTTCTTTGGGCCCGAGGCTGAGGTGCTCTACTCCCTCAAAGCCAGGTTTGTCTGTCCTGGGCTGTACTTTGACAAGTATTCCCAAGGCCACTGTTTTTTTTTTCCATGACGACACTTCTGAAGCTGTAGCAATCACTTGGGATGCTATGTTTGTTGTCAGTTCTCTATGCCATGGCAGGGGGTTGGAACTAGATGATCTTTAAGGTCCCTTCCAACCTAAACCATTCCGTGATTATATGATATTAATATACTCATTAGACTGTAGCCCATGGTGACAGGCAGCAACGTTCTTGTGACTCCACACCCTTCCCCTTAGCAATTTCAATGGTGCAGAAACATGGCATTTTTTTAAGGAATTATTTCACCCCCCCCCTTCCACTCGCCAAATGATAGTTCATTTGGTATTTCATTAACAGGAAAAACTACCTGGCAGACATTGTTCTCAGAACACTAAATAGTTTCCAAGACTTTTGTTATTCACATGCTATCCAGATTTCCCAGGTACTTTGCAATTTGGGACAAGAAGTCCCAAAGGTTGTGAAGTCATCTATTACAGTGGCCAGGTGGGTGATATTATGGTTTTCTCTCCTGAGAAGGAATCCTTGTGACAAAATAGGAGGGTTTTTTTTCTGCTTCTGCTTTCTCTGATTCTTGTGGAGAGGACAGGAGGCTGGTTCTTGCTAGCCGCAAGCCAGTAAGATGAAACAACTGTTCTGACTCAAACCCACCCTTTCTTATTTAGCCTTTAAAAACTGGAACACAAACAGAGACAAGGTTCAAGATACAAACTTTGTGTCTGTAGAGAAAAAATAAATCTCTTATGCATGAGAAACGTATCTTTTTAGGCATATCCATCCTAATACGGACTTGATGAACACACATCCTTTTACAATGACCATTGCAATCCATAACGTGTTACACTATTTCCTACACTTAGTATGCACATATGCGTAATAAACAATGAATACTGCTTCACAGCTTCTGTTGCTGTGTACCAAGTGCAGTGTTGTACCTCAGACATGGTCCCTTTTCAGATTTGGCCGAGACATCCCAAGACTCTGGGTACTCATCACTTCATATGTGATAGGAAGGTGCAGCAGGAAGAACTGAGGAGCTTATGAGGATATTTGGCCTCCACACAGGACCAAATGACGTAGGTTGATGGTGACAAGGTGTCTTCAGAAGTCACTGTCAAGTGTAACCTTCTCCGAGGTGTCCCTTGTAAAGCAGATCCTTTAACGCGTTGCCCACTGCAAGAGAATCTGGGCTCTGACCCAGTGCCAATGCGTGCTGACTCACAAACACCGCTTATCATAACACTGTGGTCGAGTACTCAAACACTAACCTACAGAAGCAAAGAAGGTAACAGCTGGGTGTGCCTTTTGGTGGCAGCATTGTCCTAGATAAGCTTACACTGACTGCAACCACACACTCTTAAAAGGGGTCTTATTCCTGCACCAGCCAGTATGAGTGGGCAAATCTCACGGTTTCCTTTTCTATTGATCTTTAGGACAGACAGGAACATGAAGCAGGGTAAGCGAACACCGAAAAAAAATGACCTCTCCTACTTTTTGACCAGCAGGTCTCAGTATTTTCCTAATTGCTCCTTTTTACTTCCTCCTTTCCCTGCTGCAGTCTAAGCCTGCCTCGTCCCAGCAGACCACTGTGGCCTCTGCTGCCATGAGCCCCACCAGCACCGGCCCCAGCCCCCGCTGAAGGTCCCACACAGCTGATGAGCACTGGGTCTTCTCTGAGCCTTCCTGGGGAGGCACACTTGACAGCTTGGGAAATGGAGCTTTGGTAATATATTGGGGAATCAGTCAAGAAGGAAGCGAGCTTTTAATGCTCTGCTGCTGACAGAGCTCACAGTGCTTCTGAGGCATCTCCGAGGCACCTGTCCTACGTTTTTTAGAGCAAGCAGACTTGGACACCAGCGTGCCTTTGAACAACGGCGTTAGGCATGTAGCCTGAAAGGGCAACCAGTCAGGGTGGGCTGAGTTGTTCATGCAGTTTAAAGAGAGTAAAGATTGAATCCTGAGCTTATACAGAGTTTACGCATAGGAAATTAGTGATAAGAAACCAAAAAGGAAAATGCCCTTGTACTCACCAACAGCGCACAGTTATTTCTAACTAAGGTAAGGAGCAGACCCAAGCTGTTGCTTCTCCCATGCATTCAAAGCTGTGCTAGGCTCCACTTCAGTGAAGTCTACTTTACAGAGATATTTGTCACAAGCAAACACCTGTGAAGTCCATTTTTCACTGACCTTGGCACGTTCCTTTTGCTGTGTACAACTGAGGTGGCAGGTCCCTGCCTCTGCACGTGCTGGGTCACTGCACTTCTGAAGTCTCTCTTGGACTGTTTTTCTTTAGCTACAGATTACTCTGTAACACGGAATACATCTCCATCAGCCCTCTGAAAAAGGGAAGCCCCAGTTCAACTGCCTTAGGCTGGAGGACCAATATTCAACTCATATTCAAGCCTCCTCCTTCCTGGAACGCATTCCTAGAAAGAATTGCAATGCCGTCCACATGGCAGCTTACAGTTTTACCCCTTCAACCACGTGCGACAAAGAGACAGGCAGGACAGGAGGACGATTTAGATAGGAAAGGCACTGGACAGATCTAGCTAACACAGGGGGGAAAAACCCGCAAAAGCTTCCCCATGTCTAATGGACATTCATGGTGTTTGTCAGAGTACCTGAATAAGCACAGATACTCCAGTCCCTTTTGTTCTTCATTGCCTTGGGTTTTTTTCTCTACAGTAGCTGCTGATAGAACCTTCTTACTTTCAGTCTTTTCTGGCCAGTTGTAAACCAGATAATTTACTCCTTGACCACCTGGCATCCAAATACTAACCCAAGAAGATGAGTTCAACTTTATAGTTCATACCAGCTCTTCCACTCAGATGGATGATGAGGAACATTTAATGGTTGTCTATTGTCAGCCCTCTTCTAGCAGGAAAAATTTGGTGTCAAAAAATTTCTAACTACAAACACAATGCAAGGGACAAAGTCTCCATCTGCAAAATTTGTATTCATCTTTAAAATTGCTTTGACTGTCATGTAAAATTTACCGTTTTTGCAAAGTATTTTCCATGTAAGAATAACCTAACAGCCTCCTACCCCAAAACAAAACACAAATAATAGGTGGATATTGGAGCAAAAAAGTAACTTATATCATGTATCATCACATTTCCATTAAAAACACATTAAATTAAAATGTGTAATAAGTGGTTTAAGTTAGTACACATCAAACCCAAGCTACAGGTGGGAAAGCCCAAAGTTTTGCTGCAGTTCCCATTCAACTTTTCCTACAAAATTTTCTGCTAAAAGCTCTAATAAAAAAGATAAAAATCTCATGTGGAAAGCAGCTGTTATAAAGCAATATAAAACCTCTGAAAGTTTTAATACTGTTATTGAGTGGTATGTTTAAAGATTCCTGAAGCAAAAGTAACTTAAAGATACTTTACTTAGACACTATTTTCTTGAGCTAATATTATATACTATAATATACAATAAATTTTAGGTGCAGTAGTTTTAACATTTTAAACAACATACCAATTAGGAGGAAATACTCCAATAAGTTTGTAACGTATTGAAAATGGCAAAATATAAATATATACTGATTACATACAGATTAGAGTCTTCCTTCAACCTAATTTTTCTGAAAAAAATGTAAAAGTTTAAATCTTATGGTTTCCATTTGTAGAATTTATGAGAAAATTATGTTTGCTCTTAAGTACCTTTAGCCTTATTCAAAATTGCAGTATTGCATTGATTAGATCTAGTGCAATAACATATGAAAGTAAAAGAATTCAGAGGTGAAGCAAAACTAGGTACAGCCTATTATTTGTGTACACACATGCACAGACAATACATGATTTTACTGCAAGCATCCTAAAAGTTGATGTTGTGCCCAAGACTGTCACAAAACTCCTAATGTCTTGGAATATTCAAAGTAGTGTATTTAAATAAGACTTAAAGCCCTAAAATTGGAAAGCAGCACCTGTAGCAGAAGTCTAATATTATAAAATGGAAAAGGAAAGCTTTATCATCCAAAAGCAGAAACACTTTCCAGTCAGACTGGGAAGGAAAACATAAAATGCATCTTTTATATATTAACACTGTAACTTGCACTTTGTCAGAGACATAATAATGCTGTAATGTAAACTAAATGTAATCCTGCATACCACAGCTCTTGCTACTCAAAAAGCACATATGTTAAAAGCAAAGGTTCCTATAATAAGCTACGTTGCGTTCAGGTTACTACTTTCAGCAGTAAACTTCATGACAAACCTGATTCAGAGCAACTTCTGCTGGGCAAATTTCCGCTCCTCTTACCCAGTCCCGAACTTCTGCCGTCTTAAATCGAAGAGTAATGACTGAAAGTGATTTTCTTAAAATATTTGCTTTAAAAGCCAGCTGTAGGTGGTGTGAGAGCTGTTGGTGCTGAGGGGTGGAGGCTCGGCAGCCCGGGTGATTGGAGGGCTGTGAGCCGGACAGCTATTTGCCCAGCTAAGGCGGGGAGGGAGAGAGAGAAAGTCTTGCTGCTGTTCAGATAAATCATATCCACGCTCCTCACGACACAAAATCCAACTGGAATGCTGTTTTCTACATTTAAACGCACCTACGTGCTTGCATATAAAACGCACGCTGTTGTGAGGATACCCGCCGCACACCCCCCGGGGACTCCTTTAACTCATCCTAAAGGAAAAGCAAAAATGTGGATGTCAAACTGGGTCTCCCACTGCGAAAGCAAAATCTTCCCAGTTTTCGTGTTCACTCCCCTTGTAAAAAATAAACTGGCTTTGAAGCATATTGAAGGATACTTTGCAACACTTTGAGACCTGAATCCAACACCGTAGCATGAAAACTGCTTTTGCTGAGTAAGTTTTAGAAGAGTATAAATAATATGAAAAAGTATTGCTGTGGCTAGAAACAACACAGAAGAGAGTATATTTACAGAGTCTGGTTAGAACCCATTCTGTTGAACCGGGGTAGACGCACCGTATATCTTGTTCTCCTTTATATGGCTTGAAATGTAAAAATGCTGAAGACTGAATTAGAACAGTCCAAATATTCCTGTGACACAACCAATAAATAACCCTCAGTTTCTTAAAAATTAGCTTCCAGAATAAACCAAACCCCAATGGATAATATACAGCTGTATTTTTATTATTTCCAATGGCAGACAACCCCACCCCGAACATGTAGTAGCATTTCCAGTCAACTTTATTCATGGCATATTGTTTCCCTTAGAACACTTGTGTTTCAATATCTCTCTTCTTTTTGTTCAGAGAACACTGAAAATATGACTCTTGCTGAGAAAAGCCCTATGCTTTTCAACATTGAAAAGTCTTTCCTAAGAAAATATGGAGAAAAACATATGCAGTGTGGCAGCCCCCAGCAACTTGCTCTCAGTTTTTAGTTTTCCCTGAGCGTAAAGTCTGCCAGTGCTGCAGGAGCACAGACAGTTCCTCTGCCTTCCCCCATGAAAAGTCCTGCTTCCTGCAGCCCCACGCACGGGACGATGACAACCTTTCCACAGCTCTCCCAGATCTAAGGAGAAATGCCCCCAAGAAGAGTGAGCTTCGCAGGGGTGGGCCGTATCTCAAGACCACGAGACTTATATTATCCAAGGCTATTCTTTCCTTAAAGTGCAAAAAGGTGTAAAGAGAAAAGGTCTTATTCATTGACGCTCTAATGATAACAATACTCATTCTTCCCCTCGTGCTGATCTCATGCTTGTTAAAACACAAACTTTAGGTCTTTGGCAGTTAGTACCTGGTCAGAAGACAGAAACAAGAAGTTATGGTAGAGGTGCAAGCTGCTAAACAGGTTAGGATTCTTGTGTGGAAATATACGGAAATTACCTTTAAGGAGCATCACTCTCAACCATGACAACATCTAGGCAGTTTTTCCCAAACCATCACTCTCTAGCAAGCCCCTGAATGACTTGAGAATTACTCGTGTGGATTTTAGTTAACATCTTCAAGGCCAGTTCTGAATCATTTCCAACCGCGTAGATCCACTAGGAATTGTTGTTAATGCATAAATTAAGTGATTTATTGATTCTACAAAAGTAGAAGCTGTAATTGCTTCATAATCTGCTGAATACAGAGACTGCATTCCTACTTGACTTCTAAAAGCGAGGCTTCCTCAGGCATACCTTCCCCACAGTATCAGGGAAGCATATGCTAAAGAGAGCCGAGCGTGAGGCTCGCCTGGTGTTGCAGTTCTGCTTCGATCACTTTCTGGTAGGCTCCTGCCAGGATAACGATGATGCACTGTACCAGGCTGATCTATGAATTTATGTCACTCCTGGAGCTGGAACCACTGTCTGGGGTATCACCATATATAAACAATTCCCAAGTGGCTTTGTTAATTATTAATAAAGACAGTTCAGCAAGCCAAAAAAAAAAACCCAACCAAAACTAAAAACAAACCACCACAAAACAAAATACAGCAAACAACCACCCCCCAAAAAAACCAAACAAAAAAGCAAGCCTTGACAACTACTGTCAACTACTTTCTAAATGTGGCGGTAGAACTGAAGACTATGCAGGCCATATAAATGTGGTGATAGCAGGAGAACGGGCCCAAATTTAAATAGGGTAATTGGAATTCTGTATTTCCAAGAAGGCAGAACAAGCTTAAGAAAGTAGTTTAATTTCAAATTTGCATTTTTGTAAACATTAATTCCCTATAGTCATAGTTCTTCCTATAGTATCTAAAAAACACCTATAAAATATTGCATGGACATTATATATACATACATTGTTTGCGTTTGTATGTACACACATTTCAAAATATTGTGCACTGTGCTGAATTAACAGAGCCATCCAGGACATGTTGTCATATTCACAGAGCAAGACAAACAATTCTTGGTATTAAATACACAAACCTGGTCAGACTGAAGCCAACAGTAAAGTTGCAAATTATATGATTGCGGTCATGATTTCATTCAAACTAAGGACTTTGAATTAGGAAACAGGAAGAAGCAGACAGTAACGACAGAATGGACTAAACTTTCCTCTTCCAACAATACACAACCACAACACGAGGATTGTTCACATTTTCCCACAACAAATATATCTTTTTTACTACCCATTGTAATCTCTAGCACTTTTTCAATTTATTCAATGCACAATTGAGAAGAAAAAATATCCATTCTCTTATTATTTCACAGTAGAGCGCCATCGCTACTTCTTACATGGATTTACTCCCCAAACAGAATAGAAAACTACCCACACAAATCATTTACCTAGTTTAAGTTTGATTGCAAGTGCCACAATATGCATAATAATGGCAATATTTAAACTACTTTATCTAATTTACAACATAAAACAATCCAGTGCACAGATTTCTAGAGTTTGCAAAATTCCACTTCTAGTACATCTCACTGAAAATTGGATAATGAGCACAGTTATTCATCCATGCAACCACAGCATCTCCAAAACTGTCTTTGGTACCATTTCTAACGCTGAGGCACCAGCTCCTCTGGGATTGCCTCTTCAGAGGTGGATCTTCCTTTTATGGAAAATGCCAGAAACAAGATTACAGTAAGTCAGATTTAGTATTAACCAGATCCCTCTTTGCTTTCTGCCTCTCTTCATTTTTATTCTTGACCTTATTATGGTACAGATTTGTTACAGACACTTAAAGTTCAAATCCTTCAGGGGCTGTATAAGTTGGTTCAAAATTTCATCCTCATTCTTTAAATTAAGAGCAGAAACCCTTCTGACATCCGTTGGGCTGGAAAGTCACTTGCAAGTGCACTTTCTGGTTCCTTCAGAGCTATCGCCTGGCTGTGATAACAATTCATCCCTGGAAACTGGTAAATTTATGGATCATTACAAAGAGATAGGAGCTGCACTGTTGTGGTTCATTTGACTTTCTAAAACTTAATCCTGGGAACAGGAACACACAGGTACGCTGCTAAAGGCATTCAAACCTAGAACCGTCCCTGGCTGCTGGCCAAGAGGCAGGGAGTACGCTGGCTGGTGAAATAAAATCGCTTGCATCTGTCCTGCTTAGATCTAGAGCGCTGTCGGGTAGATCAGTATGTCCCCATTACGTAGCATTTGGTTCAGAGGTCCTATGGACATTCAGACATAGTGTTTTGTGTGTTTTCAGTCACGCATACTCGAAACTACAGGAAGACCATGCTGCCACCCAGCAGAGTGGCGTTTTCATAGATTCAGGAGAAAGGTGTATTTGTGTGCCTCAGGGTGTGTGACACAGCAGCATCAGAGAGGTGTTCATGAAGGTACCGGTTCTGGTGGAGTACCAGTGAAGGATGCCAGATCTGAGGCACTCTGGACAAGACTGAGCGTACAGAGTGCTGTCTGGAGGCAGCTACCTGCAACAGCATACCCAGCTTCCCTCTTGGAGGAAATTCTGGTTTCTCTCCAGAAGAGAGCTGTGGTACGTCCACTTAGTGTAGTCCACTTTGGCTTCCAGATTGTTTCCAGTTACAAATCCAACTGTGTTTTGAGCAACATTACTTCATAGCTTAGGTCCTGGCTTTAGAGACTTTTCTGCTCCTTAGCAACTATATCACGCTTGGATTAATCTAAAGTGCCTCATCCAACAGTTCTCTGACTTGCACACCCCAAAGACTTTCGTAGCACATTCTTTCCATGAAGAAGTTGATCAGAAATTCTCTTCTTGCCATGAAACAGCTGACCGAATTAGAAGTATGAACTGAAAGAGGAAACTTTTATATTTATTTTATTTTCCTATGGAAGGCTCCTTTAAGGCTTTCTCTTATAGCATCAAAAGAGTATGAACATATTTTCATAGACTTATGCAGAAATTCACGGTCAGAGAATTTTTAATTAAAAAAAAAAAAGCGCCCCACTAATTTGTGAAACTCTTGCACAGACTGAAACAAGATACTGCAGAAGCCCCAATGACAAACTGATGCAAAGCTTCTCTGCTGTTGGCTCTGACTTGTCTCACTTGCCTCGCAGCTACGGGCCAAAAAGCTGTGGAGTTTTACGTAACTAGAGGTGCTAACTTTGCAAAAGCATATCCATGTGCTTGCCCATATAACTACCCATACCGCACTGAAGTTAAACATGAACAAAAGTGCTGCAGGACCGGGGCCTTAGTGAACCATTGCAATCCCTCGACGGTGCTCTGCACAGCGCGTGCTGCTTTTGCCTCGGAAGGCAGGACTTTGCAGCCAACTGTAACAAACATAACTTTTGACATGCACAAGAAAAAAAAAACACAACATGGTTTGTACAGTTCGTGCAACTCTGATGGGATTGGAGATGTACTAATATTCATAAAAGGATTCATCAAGTGCCAGCAAGAATCTTTTCTATGCCGAGATAAGTAAGATAAATAGCATTTTAGTGGTTCTGAGAATAAAAATCCAGGTTACCAGAAAAAAATAAAATTAGTGCAATCTATGTACTAATCTACATAAGATGATCATCAACATGTAAGAGAAAAAAAGAATCGATGTAAAGCCCAACGCTAATGTAGGCTATCTCTATAATGTTATGACAGGATCATTTCTGAAGAGAATAAATTACAATCAATACTTTTTAAAGGGCTTCCTATTTATTAAAATATTAATATATTTATTTTAGATTGCTTCTCATGGTTTTAACAGATCACTGAAACTAGTTCCTACAGAATGTTGTACAGATTAAAATAATCACTTACCAAGTCTCTCAACTTTCCTTTAATAATTCTCTTTCACTTTGTACTTAGAAAGAAAAATACCTCAAATCCTGACCTTCTGTAAGAGAAATGTAATACATCGCATTAAAAATAAGCATATACTATTAGACTAACCAGGCATGAAGAATAAACCTGCTAACCTGCATTTCATATGTAACAAGAAGAAGAGCTACATTGGCACAAATTCCTACTAGTTATTTTGACCCAGGAATGAGTCATTTAACCTAATATTAAGCATGTCCCAAGCAGCTACAAGCTATCATTTGTTGAATTCCAAATATTCCCAAGGGTCTAAAGAAAATGTTTGTAGTGCTGACTCATAGTGCTGGTCCCCAAGTCTAAAATCAGAGCTCTGGAGAAGCCTTGGAGAAGGAACGTAACTATTTAAAGCCATACTCTCTAGAAAAAAAAAGTCCACACATACTTTTTTGGCCCCAATCCACACCTTGAATACAGGATAAATATAAATAGGAAATTTAGATAGAAAAGTTTGTAATGTATACAAGGAAGAGCCAAGAAAATCAAAGTTAAAACTAACACTTGATCTGTAATTGAAAATAAAGTGCAATCCCATGTCTTGCCAAGACTGAAATGAAACGGTCTTGCACCTCCCCAGGGACCCAGGAAAGAAGCATCAGATGCGGCTTGGTGATGCAGCTTGGGAAGGAGCATGAGGAAGGCACCACGGGCCAGTCGAGGCATGAGCGCACTTTTTGATCAAAGGCATGAAGTTTCAAATGGTCTTTCACTAAGACTAAGAAGAAAGATCTACCAGAACACAAAATGTTAAGAAATCGTGCAGTTTTTGAGGTGTAACCTATTGGATAACATCTTATTCCGCTTTTACATAAGGCTGATGGAACTAACAACATCTCAAAATGAAGCAAACTTTAAAAAAAAACCCATATATTCCATTTTTGACAACAGTCCAGGTTTGAGCCAAATGTCTGGTAACATAATACTGACCACGTATATTTTCTTCCAATGGCAATTTAGGTAGGTAATTAGGCACATTTCATAGTGAATATCCTAGCCTATGTAAATGCAAATGCCATTTTAAAATAGTATTTAAATCTCAAAACTTTTAAATAAAATCTTACCAAGCTTTTTACCCAAATAATGGGGCTCCGAGTTATTTATTATTGAGTTATATCATTATTTACAAAGATAGTACCTTTTTTAGTTGTTTTGAATGTGTTTTCTTTATAGTTTTTTTAAGGTTGCCTTGTTCTAGTTATCACTTTCTTCATTACCTGAATTAATCAACTGAAAATTTGTTTCCCAGTCCTATAATATAGGACTGTCATCCTTCAACTTACTCTTTCCCCCCGAGCCAAATAATCTCTTTTCTTAGTTTACTTGGATTTTTTATTGTTGCAGGAATATTTGTAAGGGGGAGTTGATTTTTTTTGGTTGGTTGGTTGGTTGGGTTTTTTTAAATCCTTCAATTGTAAAGATTAAAAGTGGGGTTTTTTTCTGTATCAAAAAAGGGAAATCTTTCCAGTTACCATCTTTAATGAACATTTGGTTTCCCTATAAAAAATGATTTTGTCCACAAAAATTCTATTAACTCCATTTCTACATCATCCCTGAGGTATGTCATTAACAATTATTTTCCATGCCGGAAAATGCTTGCCAAAATGATATGAAGGTTGCTGTTTTTATTTACTCTTTTTTAAGCTGTTTTTAATCAGTAACAGGGCTTTACCTCTCACCCCATGGTTACTAAGTTTCCATGACAGCCTCTTGTGTAAGACATAAGCAAAAGCCTCTCACAAGCTTACATCAGATCAATTCCATCTATTCTGTCCTCTTCAAAACCAGATGAAATAAAAAAAAATAACCCCCTGACAAACTACTGAAGGAGTATTTACAAATACAATCCTGGATTTTTTTTTTCTGTGCTATTAGGAAGATATGAGTAATGACTTCAGGATCAAAATTAAATCCCTTTCCCTGGTGAAGATGGTACTGCTTTGCACAAAAGCTGATGATTCCCTAACAGACTTAGCCACTGATTTTAAAGTATAAATCATGAGAGCCCTTTCACATGCCTAAACTCTGGAGGTGGCTTCTAAAATTTCTATAAAGTCTATATATTTTTGGAATGGCTTTGGCTGTGCACTTCCACAGGGGAACAACAAAGGGAACAGCTCAACAGCCCAAAAAGTAGCCTAATTTCATGGCATAAGAATAGAAATTAAACAAAGAACTACTGATTCACCTAATTTCTCTCCTCTGTTCCCAGCCTCAGCTGGCTGGTTTGATAGCAGAAGTGGTATCAGCATCAGGGACTCTGGCTCTGCTGAGGTTGCCCACTCCCATCCCGAGGTCACGGCACCTCTTGACTCATTTGACCAGTGCACCATACACTAATAGGCTCCAGGTGGTCTTTTTGTTTAGAAAAAAAACAGTGCAGTTAATTTTCTGTATCAATTAATTAAAAATTGTTTACAATAACTCAATTTTATATAAAAAAGGGGACTTTTCTCCTTTTTCTATGGGCGCCAAGAAAATAAGGACAGAGAGTGGAGGAGAGAGAAAGAATGAGTGTATCTAACAAGACTAAGAGAAATCATGGATGATATTGGAAATAGCTTCGCTTACAGAAGTGTCACAGAGCAAGGGAAGAGAAGGAATTCCTATTACATATCTTAATTGTTTCTGTATGACTTTTTATGGCACATGGAAAAGATGACATCTTAAAGGGATTAAAAAAAAAAAACTAGGTCACCTAATCAAGCTGTCACAACTCTCTCAGAATGGAACTTCCAAAATGAAGTATGTATTAATTATCTGCCAATTATAACAGTTTTTAAAAGCCAAGTTTGCTTTCTCTTGCTTACAGAAACTAGATTCACAAATTGTTTATATTCCATATTTCATTTATCTTAAGTCAAAGGAGGTAAGAATTAATTTAAAGAGTCTTATATAAAGGTTTTGACAAATATCCTTTGCAACCAAATATTGCTCTGAAATAATGGCAAAGTATTTAAAGTAGGATCCATTGCTGGATCTGTACTGGACTTTAAATATTAAATCCGTGAAGTATTTTGATTCTATTCTGGGTGAAAATGGAACTGTGACGTGCCCAACACCACTGGCAGACATCACTCACACCAGACAGAATCAGTGTGCTAAGTGCACTGCTGTGATTTATTTTAGGCTTATATATCAGAACAATACAAACCAACATAAACAGGAATAGTTAGTTCACACGATATAAATAATCTCCATCTGCAAGGCTTAATCCCAAAAGTGTTAAACAGCATTCTGTGTTCTGAAGTTAGTGGTGTTAAGACCACCCCGCATTCCCTGGGTGTACTTTCTGCACCCTGCAGAATCAACCACCACTTCTTTCGAACATGAAATCCCCAAAATAATAAGTCACTGCAAAGTCACTATAGCAACCTTGTTACAGAGCATTACCCTTTGACATTAAATGTAGACACTCCAGCCAGACATTCTGAATATACACTGTCCATGTCAAGATCATATAAATTCTAACATCTAACATTATTTATAACTGAGGCAACTAATGCCAGAGAGTTCCCTTTTCATTCGTGGCTTTAAATAGCACTACTACATTTAATGCATCAGGAACAAGCTTGAAGAACATTATAACCTTCAACTGGGTAACTTTGTGAAAAGATTTTCAAATTTCTTGGTATTTTTTAAGCAAGTCAACAAATATCTTGACTGCGTGTAACATCTCACAGGTAAAACATGACCAAGACTTCAAGACACAGCAAAAACCAACACTGACCTTGCTAGTCACACACTGGGATCTAGATCACAGATTTCCAAGTGGCCAAGCAACAGGTATGGGAAGTGACCCTACGTTAGCCTAACCGTGCGCTGCAGCTTTCCAGAGAGCTTACACCTGCACAGGCTGAAGTGCTCCATCTTGTCACATTACAGAGCACAGCAGACAGACAGCAAGGCTCTGCTCAGCATCTTCTGAAGATACGTAGGAAACCCTTTGTGAACTTCCCTTAAGAAATAAGTATCCTTTTGTATCTTAATGAAATCACAGCTATGTATGACAGTTGCATAACCATGATGAAGGCTGCTGCTTCGCAGATCTATGCAGATCTGACTTAACGCATAAAGCTGGAAACATTGGCAAGTCTGCCTGAAGAAACCAGATCTTCTCTTGGTATCAATCCAGAACAAGTTTAGCAACAGCAGGAGACTCATTTCAGCAGAGCATAAAAAAAACCATGTAAGACAGCACAAGCATAAGTTCGTAAAATGATGAGTATTCTGAAAATAATAAATGACATACGGAATAACACAAACATCCCAGACAAAGCCCAACTTGTGGGTGTGCATGTTTATATCTGTACTCCCAGCCAGACAGCATGATGGTTCTTTACTTGAAACTTTTTCTTCAATATGAATTGTCTGTAGGGTATTGGAAAAGCTAGCAGCTTAGCAGTTCTGCAGTTTTTCCAGAAGGCTATTCTTCTCATAAAAATCAGAAGTCATTTCAGTGTTAAATTGCATTTATTGTACCTACGAAACTAGTTCATGGGCTACCAAACAGCACAGAGGAACAAACCTCATAAATGTTGCGTGCAGTAAAATACTTGCAGTACCAACTGAGGCATGAGTTACAATAAATTACTCACAAATGTGTTTTCAGGGTAATTTGGATCACACAGCAACTGGAAAGCAGTTGGGACAGCCCATCACTTCCCCCACATGAAGATCGGGTGAAATTCAGTTTTCCAACTTCACTCTGTTGTGGCAACAGAAAGCCCCGTAAATTTATAACTTCTAGTTCTATCTTCAGTCAACACAGAACATCTCGATAAACATTCTATACCACCTCCTCCCCTCAGTCACTTTCCTCCCTTGCCACATCCAATGATCCTGAATGGCATGCTCAACTTCTGACCAAGAAGGTCAGGGGGTGTCACACAGGTAATTATGAATTCCCTTAAACATCATCTAACTGTTATGTATTGAACATTAGCAACAGAGAACATCAAGCACGTTTAGTTACCGAATTATCTCATATTTGTTCTTTAACTGCATGTTCACATCTTTCTTCTTTTTTATCATCCATTAATTTCAGTGAAACAAGATACTTCTCCCCTTATTTGTTCCGAAATCAATTGCTTTTTCTAAATGTATACAAAAACTAGCCTTATCTCCAGCCATGATGTGAATAAGTTGTGGGGAAAATCCCACAAAACACTAGATCCTAATACAGCCAATTCTATTTGCTTAAATAAAACACCCCAAATGCACAAGCCAGGCCCCCAAAAGCCCAGACACTGCAAATAACTAGACCAGTTATCAACAAAGAGATATCCTTCCACATATTGTGTATGTGGGTTTGTGTGTGTGCTCAAGAGCAAACTACAGTATTTCTTGGACAGCTTCTCAGTGTCTACCATGCAAAAAGCTTATTTTTGGGTGGCCCGGCCTTCATTGTTATTATGGCTGGATCACAATTTTGGAATAAACCTGTCCTCCTCCCTCACTTTCTCATGAGCTCTGGAGGCAATGGCAGCAACTTGAGTTCAAAGTGCCTGTCTGTGCAGAGGCAGGATCTGGCCACAAACCATTCCTTACTTGCCCCAGGAAAAAAAGGTGGCCCGGACTGATCCGCTATGTCAAGGGCCAAACCCAGAGAACAGGTTGCTCATGATCTAGGGTAACCTCGTGGGAAATTACAGCCAGGAAGGACATCTCATTTTACCAACCGCTTGAAAAAAGCTGCTGACATCCAATCCCTTCTTGTTTAAGTGAGTAACTAGAATACGCACAGCTCCTTGTGCGTAAAATACTGGGTGGTAAAATGCCATAGAAATTACTTCTAATTCTGAAATACCACCACTTCCCCTACTAGTACTATATGGAATATTTCACCAACTTACTGATATTTATTGAATCTGATTAATAGGCCAGTACCATTTGTAAATGGTATTTGTTTCCAAAATGCAAGCAATTTTGGGGACAATGAATAATTACACATTCCTCATAGAAACACTATTAAAACATGAAGCTTTAATTGTTCTACACTAGCAACAGATACTCATGGAAAGAATTTTGTTATATAAAATTAAGATAAATGGTGTAAAATCCTGCATGCCTAATCCAAAAAAATTCTTAGCTAGTTTAAACGATAATCTACTTGTCAGCAAGCATACCTTGGCTAAGATCCTTTTTCACCTATGCGTTGCTTTACTGGCCTTCAGAAAATGCCACTTTGTCATACAGTTGTCAAAATACTGCTCCTTTATTTCTGTCCCTAGAAGCGCAGCCAGCACTGCACGTGTATTTCTCATGCAGAACTCCAATTTCCAGCAGCTGAAGACGCTGAAGCAGAGTCAAATGTTCCCTGTGCTCAAACTCCCATAACTTCCAGTTACTTTCTTCCATTTCCCTTTAATCGTGGCCTTTTTTTCACATTTCACATATATACTAAGTTCAAATGTTCATTCTTTTCTGCCTTCTTAAATTATTATATGCAAAGAACAAAGTCTCGTCTTAAACTCTTTTATGGACCCACTAGAGTGGCCTCGACATTGATGAGGGGACCTCATCAATGCTTATAAAGATCTAAAGGAGAGGTATCAAGAGGATGGGGCCAGACTCTTTTCAGTGGTGCCCAGCGACAGGACAAGGGGCAACAGGCACAAACTGGAACACAGGAAATTCCATCTCAACATGAGGAAAAACTTATTTACTTTGTGGGTGGCGAAGCACTGGAACAGACTACTCAGAGAGGTGGTGGAGTCTCCTCTGGTGACATTCAAAACCCGCCTGGATGTGTTCCTGTGCAACCTGCTCTAGGTGACCCTGCTTTGGCAGAGGTTTGGACTAGATGATCTCCAGAGGTCCCTTCCAAACCCTGACCATTCTGTGATTTTGTGACATCTTTTTATCCAAATACCCTTTCCTTTAACTATTGCCTCTCATGAAAACATAGCTCTTCTAGCACTGAAATATCATGCATATCCATCTAAATATTAAGCTTGTTTTTCAGAAGTAGTGTGCAAACAGTATCACACGCCAATAGTAACTTTCAGACATATTATCAGTTGGTGCCAGAGTCCATCTGGTAACATGAAAACTGAACTGGACGCATTGTCAGTAATATGAGACCCAGACAAAACGTCACTGTAATTTCGCAATACGTGATTTTCAGTAGGTACTGAGAGATGCCAGGGAATGCATCAGTATTGACTGCCTTATTTAGCTGCAATTGTGCTGATTTTCTGAAAACTCCAGAAGAGAAAGGTGGTCTGATATGATGAGTGTTCTTCAAAAAGTAGTAGAGAGTTCCATCTGTTTCAGTAGAGGTTAAAAGAATCCCATGAGCATCTTAATAAATTTGAAAATTTGATTTGCTTGAGTAAAGCCATTTGAAAATGTTAATATTTTCCTCAGTAGATTGGACTATCAAAAGACATCACATAACACATTATATTTAAACGATCAATTTTAAGTATTCATTTAAAAAATAAAACTCACCTCAAAAATAATTTAAAGAGGTTTTCTGTTGTTTTTTATTTTAACCTAGAGCACTGTACTAGATGAATGAAAGTAGAGTAATTCATCAGACAGGAAACTACTGAGATACAGTAATTGCTCCACTATGAAAATGTTATTTAAAACATTTTA
Organism: Anarhynchus alexandrinus; assembly: GCA_008711295.1. Taxonomy (NCBI): domain Eukaryota; kingdom Metazoa; phylum Chordata; class Aves; order Charadriiformes; family Charadriidae; genus Anarhynchus; species Anarhynchus alexandrinus. The sequence goes on from VUYV01000457.1 coordinate 174,986, forward strand.
AATTGCTTCTAGTTTTATACTAAGAATCCTTTGTGTTGATTCAAAAAAAAAAATCTAACAGCATTCTAATGATCAAAAGAAAAACAATTTAGAAACACTTTGATGATAACAGAAGGAAAATCACTGAAATCACTGTTGTACTTCAGCATTTCTCCACTGAAGTGTAGAAATGATAGGTTAAAGCACCTAAATACCTCCAGTTTCACAAACTTTACATAGGCTTCTCAAACAAAGCATCCAGAATTTAATGCCTCGTATTGAACTACCTAAAATATTATCTATCCAGATCTTGGTAAAGAGAGGGGAGAAAGAGGAGAAAAAGGCAGCAGTTACTAGTCCATGCTTTATCCATTAATAACAACATGATTTTTTCAGGTTATTTGGTCTGAGGTGATAAACAGCTTTAAAAAATATCCTTCTCAAATGCTAGCAATCTGGTATACTTAAAATACAAATAACAAGCTCTAATTAAAGCAACAAAATAGCACGGAAGTTCGGACATCCAAGGCAGGAAGTCTGGGTCTTGATTAAAAGACTATGAAGGGCAAGGAGCTCCTTGGAATTTTCTGGATTAAGAGTGCAGTGCCTCTGTACTTACTAGCAGAGTTTCAGTGATGTGCAAATTAGACATGTTTTTTGGTGCTAGCCAAATGTAGTTTTAAAAATCTATCATTTTATGGACAGCAGAATCTCAGTAAAAATCAACCCTATGACCCACCTGGAATTAATCAACATCTGATTTAGGCAGGGATTTCCCTAAAGACTAACCTCCTCTCTATTTCTAAACTCTGCAGGTACAAAACTTCAAAATAGAAGACAAAATCAATGAAACCTGATAGTCTTCTATAGCGCTGCAGATACTTATGGAAACCTGCCACAGAAGACTGCCTGTTGTGTACAAAAACATTTGCATTTACTTTACCTCTGAATGACGGTAGAGGTTCTACCTCCTCTTGTGTAACTCCCCAGTAGCAATAGTAGTCATCCTAACTCACTCAAATTATCCTTAAAGATTAACTGAATGGTGACAGACTACAGTCTCTTGTTGAGATGATGTTGAGAGAAATCTTTGAAAACCCTGAGAATAAAAATCTGAAAAAGAAAAGTGGTGGTGTTCTAGCCATGCAACATAAATAGGTTTTTCTTCTGAAACTTTCAAGGCAACTTATTCTACATGTCACATATAGCTAGGTAACATTCTAAGCAGGAAGGCTAAGACTTCACAAGGCTGCAGTTGAACATATTTCCCTTACTCTGAAATTCCCCACATTCGTCAAGAGAAATGAAAAAAGATAAAATCTGCAAAGCATTAGAACTGATTCATTATCTTCAAAATTAACCTTAAAAAGAGGGCTTTTCTGATCACAATTACAAAACCCACCACAACTGCAGACAACTATGCAAAAGCCAGGAAGACTTCTAATACTTCTAAAAGGATGTTTATAGCAGACAACAGCAAATGGATGAATTGTCCAGAGCAGAAAAAATGGGTTTACTCTTGAAGGACATCAGTGGGTTCAGCACTGGACTGCAATGCTTCATACGAAACTGGTGATAGTTATTAAGCCAAAACACAAGAGAAGCAGAAAAATGCAGTAGAGCTACTGATCCCAGAGATCAAACATATCAAAGACAGCTACTTTTCAGAATAAAGACCCCATTACTTATTTTTTAAATATAACATTGCTCTCTGCTGTGATACTTGTATGGGTGTGTGACATTAGAAATTTTGTCATGACCTAGACATAAATCACCCAAACAGACAGAAAATGCCTCTGAGAAAGCAGAGACAGCTACTTTACCATTGCATGCCTATCACCATAAAATACACACTGGGATGACGTGATGACAATACCATGACTCCTTCAAGAGTTAAAGTAATTTCATATTGCCTTTCATTCTACCTGTTCCTAAAGCTCTATAATGCAGATTCTGAAAAAAAAAAAACCAACAAACCCATCAGAAAGCTATTTCATGTGCTTAAAGTTGTGTTCTGCTAACAGGTTTTTAGAACCTGTTAGAAAGAACCTGTTTAAAAAGTTTCGAACCTGTTTAGAAAGAAAACACATCATCAGAGCATGAAAGTATCATTCAACTGGGGAAATTGTTAAAACTATGAATCTGGCTCTTCCTAAACTCAGCTTAACTCAATTTATTCATACTACTTTTTTTTTCTTTTCCCTTTTTTTCCACAAAGGACAAAAGACCAAACAAAATAATGTTCACAGTCTTAACTGCCTGGAACTAAAACAAAGGACATTTGGAGAAGCTTGTGTAAAAGAGAGGAGATGGACTGTAAGTGAACATGAGTAGTGTTCAGAGGATTTCTTTGTTCAAAGTTTATCAAACTGAGTATATGGCATACAAAGAAAGCACAAGCAACAAGCACACGCTGGATAAAAGGCTATTTGGAAAGCACAATCAAAACCAGATGAGAAGCCATGGATATGGAGGAGTTAATTTTTGGTATTGGTACGAATTCTGAAACAGTATAAAAGATCAAAGAGAAGCTACTGACAGTTTGGAGTATGACACTCCCCCTCCCTCAAATGAATTGATCATGTCCCTAAAAATATAACTGGGTATTACATGGACTTTTGCTCTTTCTTAGGCTTGGTACTAGATGTTAGCCACAAATTATTCCTCATGACATCTATGCTTGATACAACTTATCAATGCCCAGAGATAGCCCAAATTATTATGCAACAGAAGGACCACTCTGCTGGGAAATATTTTTAACACTCAGATGAACTGAAAATCTTCCTGTTTGAAAAAAAAAAAAAAAAGAAAGAAAAAATTTGGGCTGTAGCTGATGAGCAATTTTCTTTTCATATCTGTCAGCTTTTCAGATTACGAGCAGTGTTTTGTATTATAGCTAAGAGTAAAATGACTTGGTGACCCCATTTATTTGGATAATTCTTGAGGTTGATGTGGCTCAAATTCATGGAACTAATTTGTCTGGATAACAGCTTTACAAACGTTCAAAAAAGTCTAGACATTTTCACTGTGGGAAAAAAAGATGCACAATCACTTTTATACAAACTTTAAAAATAATATCCTGCAGTCATCCTTTCATATTGCAAATTGTACTTCTAAAGTCAACAGCAGATAAACCAAAGCAGTTGAAAGTAGCTGTGTTTGTACAACACTGGAAGGTATCAAGGGAGATGGAAACAGCCTTTGATTCATCTATTTTGCAAGAAATGACAGAGCAAAGAAAAAGATCAGTTATCTGCAGTGCTATAGGCTCCACACAACTTAATTTTTAAGGTAAGTGAAATTTTGCCTGAGGATAATATGATTAAAGAGTAAGCTACTTCTCAAAGAACTAGTTAACTATGACATTTCCTATCCACACTGACCGAGGCTCAGCCAGAAGAGCTGTAACATTCATGAGAAGTTTGCGAACAGTTTCTAGCAGCATAGCACAGTTTGACTAACCAGAGAAAGAAGAAAAAAGGAGGCGAGGGAAGAGTCAAACATTGTATTTGAGTTTTACATCATTCTCTCTCACTACAACTACAATTTTAGCTTAGAATTAGGTTTTAAAACTTAGCTCTAACGTACTTTGGCTTTACTCCATTTTGGCCTGCCAAACTATGTTCCAAAACTGGTCTAACTGGAACTGTGTTCAAACAGTGCTGCCAAGCTGGTTTAGCTCCAAAACAGGAGGGGAAGGAAGAGTCAGCATTTATTTCTTTTAAAAAGAAAAAGAAAATACTTAATTCTTTATCCTTGATCCAGAAATTCAAACAGTTATGTATAATCAAAAAGACTGAAATCCCTTCAAAATTAAGGGCTTTGTTATAAAAGCACTTGAATTTACTACAGATTGTAGCCACATGGCAAAATTATTTCCATAAATACACTTTGAGTCCTAGTTAGTGAAACAAAAAACTTGTCAGCCGTGCTAAGATAAAAAATATCTCTGCATTCATACTGCAGTAACACCCAGCTCAAAATCAAGGCCTGTCCAAGTGCTTAATCTACAAAAAATCAATAGTATGAGAAAAGTAGAGGTAAAACAACCAAATACAAGTAAAGCACGTGGGATGGCGTGTTCATCTGTCTTCCTACTGATGTGCAACCAATTTTCCTGACTCTGTCAAAACAAGAAGAAGCTCTAGGGCAGCCATTGCTACTAATACCTTCAAACAAGAATGGAAACAGTTTGTAAAGTTCATCTTTCAAACACAGTTCAGTTGATTCAGGCCAGAAATTGGGTTTTTTCACCTCACAATTCAAGCTTGGCTGGCTGCTTCCTGCAGAGTTACTTTTTCAATAGTCATCTCTTTGCCCAAGTGGAATCCAATAGGATTGTTTCCTGCCTAAATTCTTACATCCAAGTTTCTTTCTCTGGTGCTTCTTTGATTATGCAGATCCAGTATTTTCCATTACGCACCAAATCCAACCCTTTTAAAAATTGTCTTTACACTTCCCTCTTTTTGGCGAAGCTTCATCAGCTGAAGATCCACAGTCAGTCTGGAATAAGAAATTCCTGTCTTTGAGTACTAAGTTTCATCAGAGCACGTATGCACACCAAGAACAGTCCAGTAGAAAGAGGTTTTATTTGACTTAAGACTTCATGGTGCCATACTTAGCTCAATTTTCATGGACTACTGCCAAGGTAGAGATAGGTAATGAAATGGTGCTAGAATCTTATTTCTCTTTCAAACTGTTACGACCAATGCAGAGTGAGAGCATCAGTCTCAGAGCTTGGAGAGCAACAGTGGGACATGCTTGGTTCAGGACTAGCTGCAGAACTGTCACCAGAACAAGTTTTGAAATGCAAAGTGAAAGAACGACACGAGTCATGTACAGGTGAAACCCCATCAATACCGCAGTCAATGCAACAATCTGACTGCAGCGTGTATAGGCAGAGCCGAGTCACCCTTAGTATGTTTACACTGCCATTTTTTTTTTTCAGATCAGATGCATATTTTCAGAACTATTCTACCAGTCATCTTGACCATTCACTGTGCTTTGGTATCACTCCATTGAGCAATCCTGAACCATCCTTTCGGATGAAAGGAAACTGGAATACGTGCTTCAGAACAGCACCTAATGCACTCTAACATCTAGTTCAATCCCCAGGACCAGACAAAAGCTAAGCTGAAGTCCTCCCAGTTCTCCCACACATACCAAAACATAAGTGGTGCGGTCAGCAAATCCACAGCACCAAAAGTTTTCCTGCAGAGCTGCGCCACTTGCTGAAGGAGACACTCCTGCTGCACACCAGTAAACAGTGAGTCCTCAGCTGCGAAGGCTGCAGGCTGATCAGCCAACCCACCTGAATGCAAAGGTGCTTGCCAGACAGCTAAGCTCTGTGCTGCCACTGCTTCATCAGCAATTACGGCATAATTTGAACCAACACCTCAAGCTGGCATTTCCACCAAAATAAGTGGTGTACACTGACTGGATGCTCCCTCCTGCCTTCTTCTCTTGGGCCAACATAAACATTTCTGTGGCTGTAAAGTGAATTAAACTGGGGAATGGAGCCACAGGAACAGTGAGTAGGTACAAAGAAACAGTCAATTTTGACCCAGATGAGTGTCCTGATAAAATTTACTGGAGAGCTGCACAAATTCTTGTACCAGCATTGCTGCAGGGTGACATATGGAGAAGGATAAACTGCTGTAGGCAAGTGGCATTGCTTCTTTTGGTGGCCATGCCAGCTGCAACACTTGCAGACTTGAAATGAATGACTTGAAATGAAAGAAATGACAGACTTAAAATAAACTCTTTTTTGGTGCAACCATAACTCCAAGTAAGGACAGGTTTATTCTCAAGCAATGCAGAGCTGTCAGGCAAGCTAAGAACCTGTAAACGCCACAACAGCCTGAATGGCAAGACTAAAGTCTAGAATGTAACACTGCAGCAGCATCAATGGTGGATGACTCATGAATCAAACCTGATCCCTTCACTGGCAGAAACACCTGCAAAAGACAAGTCCATTTTGAGTAAACTTGGACAAGTCAGTTGTTCAGTCTGGAGTATTACTGGTACGTATTAGGGAAATAGAGATATTTAGAGAAAAACAGTTATAAAAGTTACTTTAAGTCTTACTTCATTCCAAGTTCTGTGTAATGAACTGAATACTCACACCACACCCTGCACCCTGATGTGGCATTTGCTGTCTGATGGGAATGCCAAATGAACCTCTGACTCCAAGTTACTTGATAGGAAATTCAAAAAGTATGAGGCTTCTACAGAAGTAATATAGACACTATTAGTTCTGCTTTACTTCTCAGAAAATGCTTCCCAAGTTCTATTTCAGCATGCCTTTATTTCAGTGTGAATACTCTTATTTCAGTGCAAACTGTAGGAAAAAGCAGCTGAGAAAGACAAGGACAGCAACCTACAGAGTCTGCGTTTGTATAGGAGGGGATTATTTACTTTTTTTTTTTTTCAGTCTTCAGTTTCCACAGCTGTTTTCTCAGTTTCTGGAGGAGACTGCTATGAAAGCTCATCCCTGCCACATGCTGAGATGGTCTTAATACATGAACTTGGAATTGAGGTAGGAGGAACTGCTGAATTCTAGGGCTCATTTATCTAAATCAATGGTAAGCAGACTTCTCCCGCTTCCCTTTTAATACAAATTTCATACTGGTAGCTGTCTACCTTAGTATATACCTTTTAGTACATAGTATATGTCTCAGTATAGCAAATGGGCTGCAGCAGGCATCCAGGCAGTATCTTCTTTCTACGATCCAAAAGCAAACTGGTAACACTGTACAAGCCTGAAGTCAGACACAAAACAGTCCCACACTTATCCTCATACAAAACCAGTCCTTTGGTTGTTCTATGGATCGTTTGGTCTTTGGATGCAGACTTCCTTGCCAACTTAAGATTCCCTACAGAAAACAAAACAAAAAACCCACTCTGTATCAGCCAAGATCTCTTTTATTTGTGAAATTCTCCAACATTACATGGCTAAATTCCCATAGTCTATAACACAATACAATGCTGCCATATTATCTTAACTAGCAAGCAAGGTCCCAGAAGTGGCTGAAGGTTCAGGCATGCTTTCTTGATACAGGTCTTCGATGATACACACAAGGAACGAAGAGAACCTCTCCAAATGGTCAATACCAACGGCCAGCAAAACAGCCCACACAGAATGGAAGCAACATTTTTGTGATTTCCATTCTTCACTGCTTAGGATGGTCAGCTGCTGCTCACTATGCATGCTGGTGTGGGATATTCTGAAACATCAATTTGAACACATGGTATATACTCCTTCGCATTTTGCAGCCCTGAGTGGGATTTTAATGCTAGAGTTTTGCTCTTCTTGGTCTGAAGCATATCTCACTTCTCCATTTGTTGAAGGCGGATACAATATCAAGCTTCGCCTCTTTGGGCAAGAAAACATGTTTCTTGTAATGGCTCCTACCTTAGAATCCATGCTCAAAAAGTTATCTTTCTGTTCTGCCCAGTAATTTACCCAATTTACCCGCAATACTGAACAAAGCCAAACAAATTTCAGCAGAACTGTATCAGTCACAGAAACAGCTAATGTCAAGGGCTACAGTATTTCTGGTGGTGCAATCCAACCTTTCCCCTCCTGGGCCTCCAGAGTAGAAATCTGTGGTAAAATATTCAGCCTTATGCAAGTTCCCTGGCTGACCCAGTTCCACATCCAGGCAGACGGTATCTATAGCCTATCCAATTCACAGATTTATTTCCCAAGTTGAGTTTTGTGGTGGGTTTTTTTTTGTGGTTGTTCCTGAAATCCTGCTTGCTAATTTTTCTAAGAGAAATGCAACATTTCTCCACTGTCAAGCCAGCAGCCACGCCAGTTGTTTGTGAGAATGCCACTTCACAGAAGTAGCACTGTGAAGAAAATTGCTATATACCACTGTTTCAAGTCTTCCCCCAGTCTTCGCGTGAATTTTTCAAGGGGTTTGTTTATCATCAGAGGAGGTTCTATGTATAGCACTTGCAACCTTGTATCCCTAGAAAGCAGATGCTTCGCCCACGACTGATTTTCCCTTTTGACTCATATGATCTGTTTTCAAGGGTTTGCAATCTTGTCCAGTGAGGTGGAGAAATTCAACGTTGTGTATCTCAGATGCCCTGCTGTGTGTTTCCAGAGTCCTGTTTCCCTGCACATATCGGGAGTCAAAGTACAAGGAGTGAGCTTCTTTGCTTACAGTTCCAGGCTTCTTTCCAGCCACCACTTCCAACTCCAAGCTGTCCCTCCAGGGAATACTATGAGCACCATTCACATCATTCTGTGCTTCTGCTGTCTTTCTGCCATCTTCAAACAGTTGCAATTAAACCAACTCACTGTTTGACTGTGTGTTATCAGCAATGTTTGTTATCAGATCCTTAGAAACCATATGGAACATTGAAGCCCACGCTTTTATTAGCTAGGTTTCAACCACGCTAAAATACTGGGTTTCATTGTTCCCTGATTTAGATTAAAGGAAGATACTTATCCCACTCATCATCTTCTACAGGAGGACTGTACCAATCATTAAGCAGTTGTTTGGACAAATGCGCTTTAATATTATGTTTTCATAAACAAGCACAAGAAGATAATTTTGAAGAACTATGATAGCTTGTAATAGCCCACTAATAAATGCAAATGAGAGTTGAGAGAGTGTTGGGGTGGGGGGCAGAAAGAAGCGGGATGTTTTGCAGCTTCAGTAATTTCACTGGTTCCTATGGAAATATTCCCTATTTACAATGCCAAACTGAGATCAGAAACAGGTCAAATATGCAGTAATGGAACTACAGTTATAGTAAAGCTGTAACAGATGCAAAGTAGGAACTATCCAAAATACTTCATAAAAAAACAGTTTCACATACAAGGCATTTACCAAGCAAGTCTATGAGACAGCAGCAGCAAAAATGCAATTGGTGAGTGACATCTTCTTGATCAAAAATGTATTACTTTTTTAGCTCCTATAAAAGGAATACAGGAGTTCCTATGTTGCAGGAAAAACATGATTCTAAATGCCCAAACTTACTTCAAAAGTTTGAGGGATAAAGCACTCCTATGACCCAAGTTTCTGCAACTAATGCTTTCTCCAGTAAAAAAAATAAAGATGATGGTCTAAAAGGAAGGAAAGCCAAAAATTAGAGAGGATAAGAGAAATTACTGTGTTTTACAGCTATGTGGAGCAAGCTTGATTTTCTCCCAATGGTGCTACAATTTAAGCAGCTCATACTGTTTATTCTATTCCTTCCTCTGAGTCCATCCCCTAGTTGTGGCTGCACAGCCATGTGTGTGGCCATGTGATAAACTGGAACAGGGAACTGATCCTTAATCAAAAGTATCCCAAGGAAAAAAATGAATTCGTTTCCTAATCCAGTTCATTGCACAGTACCACAAACAGCTGTGCAGGCACAGAGGGATGGTTACTGAAGCAGGAACAAGAGACAGCAGCCTGGAGCACAACACAAGAGCTGCTTATGCTGACATGGCTTCAGGAAGAAACTCACAAACTATACCTATGAGTCCATCCAGACTGGGAAAGCTACTTGTTTCACAGAGCGCAGTGGGTGCATTTTAATCAGTAACAATGAAATAGTGTAAACATTCGCTTTACATAATCAGAAAGCTGACTTAATTTATTGTGTGTGGATAAAAATGCAACATCAACAGTATTTTACTGCAAATTCTGCTCTTTTTGCATCTGGTTCATTGAACTAAGTGCAACCCATCTGTTACCACATAAGACAGAAAAACAGTCAAATAGAAAAAAAAGTCTTATTTACTACAAATCCGAAATTATTTGCTTAGACAACTAATGAAGTGGAGTATATAGGCAATTAAACACCATAGAAGGCTTTACAGAGTACTACAAAATTGCAGGAAGGTTTATAAAAGTTTACATCCAGGACTATTAGAAATACAAAACGGGGTTATTAAGTCTGATGTTGAAACTAGTTGCCTCAGAATAAGGCACATGCATGTAATAAATTAAAATGGTCTAATAAAATATTTTTAATAGTTGGACATTGCATGGGAGACTGCAAACAATTCTGGACTGGATACCCAGAAGCAGTGTCCCACTAAGGAATAAATGTTGAAACAATTAGTACAGATTTCCTTCATTTAAGGAAAGTATGTTACAGGGCTGATTTTTCCCTCTCAGACAGTTTCTTCTCCCTCCACCATGCAAAAATCAGACAGTGAATACCTCGCTGCTGTTAAGATAGTCACTCTACCAGAACACCTTATAGCAAATGTTAACTTGCTACCACATGGTATTTTTCAGTATCAGGCTCTACCACCATGATGAAAGTTGCATTTTCACAGGACAAATAAGGAGAAGGAAATGACATATCAACGTCTACTTTTCAGCTCCTGAAAACTTCTAATTGTCTTGAAAATCTAAAGGAGTCTCAGCAACAGTTGGTCAATGAAATTCCCACAAAGAATACAATTTCAGAGGTTGGACATTCAGAAGAAAGCAGGAAAAACTAAACAGAGGTGGAGAAATGAACAAAAAGCAAGACTGGTAGAAAAGTCATATAGGAAAATCATCTTGTAATTGGCAGAGCTACACTACCACTAAGCTCTAAAATTCAAATGTATGATTTTGGGAAGTATGTGTGTGTTTGGGGAGGGCAGTGGAAGATCACAAATCAGTCTTCATTATGATCTTGGCCTAAAACATCCATGAACTCAAGCTCCAGTGTGACTGTCACGCGCTTCAGCAAAATAAAATTATTATTATTATTGTTGTTGCTAAACAGGCAAGCAATATCTTACTCTAACACTGTAGTGCTTTCAGTTTAAAAAGATAATAGAATATACTTGACAAAGAAAGAAGAAGAGAACACATTAATTGTGAAGTCACAACACTTTCCATATGGGAAAACATATTTATGAAAACTCATTCCTGCAGAAGTATACATTTAAATAATTTTGGTGTCCACTGTGGGATTGTTCTAACCTATTTATTTTATTGTCAAGGAAATTTCTGCTAGCAAGTCAGCAAGAGTAAAACCAAAGACCACAAAGTATGCTCTTCTTTCTAATGTTCTGAGAATATGTAAACAAGCCAGCACTCAATGTTTTACTTACATCACATGTTTAGTTTTCATGCAAGCCAGAGAACGATGCAGACCTGATATGGCTCATAACTTAAGTTCTATGCAGCACAAGAATTCATGCAAAATGTGACTGAATATCTGAAGTTCTCAGGTGATCAATGTTCCGACACATGCCTTAAACAAGGTATTGATATTCGCTTGCTCCTGTTCCAACTCTGAGGAGCAAACACCACGTGAATCACCATTGTGTCCCTATACAGCATCTCCACTGCAGCCACCACTGCTACAGAAAACAAACTACCACAGAGAACCTCATAATATTCTTTTTTTGCCACATAAGTAGCAACTAAAGAAGATTAATGTGCTGAAATCCCACTCAGTTGTTTAGACCACAAGAAGAGTCTGACTGGATCTGGTAGATTTGGTTTCAAGCATTTGGATACTGGAAAACAATAAGGATATCAACTTTACTTTCTGCCAGGTATTCAGATCTTTCACATAAATGGACAAATGACAAGAATCCATTTGGCTCTGGACGAGAAGGCAGAAAAGAAAAATACAAATACTGGGAGTAGGCAGTTATGGACCTTAGGAAAAACACTTCACCTTTGTAAGTCCATTTCCAATGATGTTTTTAGCTCCAGCATGGTCAGGGTATGGGGCTGTAGGCATAGTTTGTTTACATCAGCACAAATCTCTACAGGCCATCACCTTATTCTGCAGACACTGATGTAAACATGAAGTGTAGCAGTCTCTACTGCACTGAAAAATAAGTTGGGAAATGGGAAAGACAGCACTGTGAGAACACGAGGAACAGCAGCTCACCCATTTGGCTTCCTTAGGAGTCAATGTACTTTATGAAGTAACTTGAAAATACATTTTAATCTCTATTTATACTAACTATGTGGGCCAATTCAGAATGGAGCACAGAATTAAACAGAAAGGATAAGATACACTTCAAGGGATGGCAAGGACAGGTACATAGGTCACCTTAAAACAGTGAAAACCCAAAGCACGGAATCACGGAATCACAGAATTTTCGGAGTTGGAAGGGACTTCCAGAGATCATCTAGTCCACCTCCCCTGCCAAAGCAGGATTGCCCAGAGCACATTACTCAGGACTGCATCCAGGCGGGTCTTGAAAATCTCCAGAGAAGGGGACTCCACAACCTCCCTGGGCAGCCTGTGCCA